>JADGJH010000877.1:1256-13523 GCA_027596945.1 Physocladia obscura
TTTTGCCTTTTCTAATTTTTCCAAACGCCGCGTTTCCTTAACTACACCCCCAAAATTTGCCCAACCCATTTAAAAAAAAAAAAAAAAAGAAGAGGGAAACTTTGGCAGCTTCATCTAATTCAACAACAAGGTTTTCTCTTCCTGCTAATTCTGTTACTATATTTGGCGCGAGCTCTTCTAGCAAGGAGCTCAAGAGGTCAACAAAAAATGCCACAACAAACTTCTCATCAAAACAGCCCGAAAATAAATCCCGACTTGAAAAAAAAGACCAACTGCCGCCCCCGCATGCTAAACTAGCAGAAATCAAAGCAAAGTCGGAACTTCCGAAACTAAAAGACGTCGAAAACACAACGAAAAAACCACCAAAACGAAAAGCTCAAGATTCTATTGAACACGGAAAAATATCAAAAAAGGCTGTAAGTGGCAAGGACGAGTTTTTTATGGGAGCATTTGTGCCACCACCTAAAGAAAATAGTGCTGCTGCAACACTTCTCAAGTCCGTGGCTGTTGCCACTGCAGTGAAAGTAGCAATTGCAAAGGAGGAAGCAAGGAAAGAAAAGATTGTGGACAAACAAGAAGAAAAGCTCAGATCAGGAGTTGTGGCGGTGATTGAGAAGAAGGAAACAGTAAGAAAATCAAGTGCAATTGTAAAACCGTTAAATATTGAAGAATTGGAAAAGAATTTGGAAACTGGAACGGCGAGTGTTGGGACTGGGCAAGCATCAGGATGGGATTGAATATTTTCTGAACAGAACTTTCAAATTTACTGAAAAATAATGTTTCGATTGACAACAGCACGCGCAAGAGCCAGAACAACAGCAGCAACACGACCGCAGGTCCAGAAGCGCAACCTCTCGATCCACGAGCATTTATCAATGGGATTACTAAGCCAATACGGCATCAAGACTCCACGCGGATCTGCTGCAACAACTCCTGAACAGGCCGAGAGTATCGCGCGTAGTCTCGGCACCGATGATCTTGTTGTCAAAGCACAGGTTCTTGCGGGCGGTCGCGGAAAGGGGACTTTCGATTCAGGACTCAAGGGTGGTGTGCGCATGGTCTATTCGTTTAGTAAAACCACTTCTACCGCCTGTTTTTTTTTTTTTTTGCTTCTCTTTTTTTAATAACTCCCACTCTGTAAACATGCATAGCCCAACCGAAGCGAAAATGTTTGCCGAAAAGATGCTGCACCACAAACTTATCACCAAGCAAACGGGTGCAGCCGGCCGTATCTGCAACGCCGTCTATGTAGTTGAGCGTCTCTACGTACGTCGCGAGTTTTACTTTGCCATCGTTATGGACCGCGCGACAAAAGGACCCGTGATTATCGCATCTTCGCAAGGTGGCATGAACATTGAAGACGTCGCGGCAGAGAACCCTGAGGCGATCGTGACGGTGTCAGTTGATATCAATAAAGGCTTGAGCGACAATGATTCGCGGTACATTGCCGAAAAGTTGGGCTTTACTGGAAAAGCGGTTGACCAAGCAGTTAATACGTTTAAAAACCTTTACAAGATTTTCATTGATAAGGATGCTACTATGATTGAGATTAACCCAATGGCTGAGGTTGCTAACGGTGATGGTACGCGTTTTATTTTTTTGTGTGATAAAAAAAATTTTTTTTGTCATAACATCGCTAAAGAATAAATTCCCTCCGAAACATGCAGTCGTTTGCATGGACGCAAAGTTTGGATTCGACGACAATGCCGAATTTCGCCAAACCGATATTTTCAACCTTCGCGATACAACCCAGGAGGACGCACGTGAAGTTGCAGCAGCGAAATGGAATCTTAATTACATTGGTTTGGACGGAACTATTGGATGCCTTGGTATGCGAAAATACACAACACACTCTTTAACTATCGAAAATTTTTTTTTTTCGTTTTTGCTTATTCTTTTTTTCTTTTTTTCTTTTCTTTTTCTTTTTAGTAAATGGTGCTGGTTTGGCCATGGCCACCATGGATATTATCAAGCTAAATGGTGGTGACCCAGCCAACTTTTTGGATGTAGGTGGTGGAGCCAATGCCCAACAAGTTGCTGAAGCTTTCAAGATTATCAGTTCCGATCCTCGCGTTCGTACAATTTAAAATCAAAAAAAAGAAAATGATTTATTTTGATCTAAAACCGCATTTTAAAAAAAAAAAAAAACGCCTAAAATATTATTGAATTCAGGTTTCTGCCATCCTTGTCAATATTTTTGGCGGGATCATGCGTTGCGATGTCATTGCGGCAGGAATTATTGAGGCTGTTAATCAGCTTGGTCTGACTCTACCTCTTATCGTGCGTCTTCAGGGAACAGAAGTGGATGCGGCCAAGAAACTTATTGCAGATTCTGGTCTCCGTATGTTTTCAATTGATGATTTGGATGCGGCCGCCTCAAAAGCTGTCCAGATGAGCAAAATTGTGGAGC
The DNA here is from genome assembly GCA_027596945.1 of Physocladia obscura. Lineage (NCBI taxonomy): Eukaryota > Fungi > Chytridiomycota > Chytridiomycetes > Chytridiales > Chytriomycetaceae > Physocladia > Physocladia obscura. Next base: position 3,667 of record JADGJH010000877.1, read on the forward strand.
TAGGTAGAAAAGCTGGTGTTCAAGTAAACTTTGAACTTCCAATTTAAAGTGCGGAGTTTGGAGAAAAAGAGAGGGTGAGTATAAAATGAAAACAAAGAAAAAATAATAATAAAAAGTGTTTGATTTGATGATTTCGATTTGATGCTTTTGATTCATTTTCAATTTTGCAAATTTTTTTCTGATAGTTTTTCCCAAATGAAAAAAAAAATGAAAGAGCAGTTGAATTGTGTCTGATTTCAGATTTGCTCTTTGTTTTGTTTTCATTTGATCATTTGCTTATTTTACTCCACTCTTCCTTCATTCATTTTCCATTCTAACATAAGTTCATTTATTAAAAAGTCTATGATTACTATTACTCTTAAACAAAAGAAGAAGAAAAAAAGGCGAGATTAAAACAAAGAGGCATGGTCAAGAATCTTGCTTGGCCAGTGGTTTGCATCATCGGCACCGCACCAATCGAAGTTCTTGTCAAAGGAGTTGATTAGGACATCAAGAAAGTTGACTTGATCTGGTTGCGGCAGTCGGTGAAGTTTGTTGAAATGTGAGGGGGTCTGCGGGAGCAGCAAGTGCATGGGCAAGAGTTGATTCTGGTGGTGGTGGTAGAATTGGTGGTCGCTGTGATTCGGGTGGATCTGGGGGGGAAAGGCGGAGGCGAGGTCCATATCCATGTGTAGGTTTAGGTCCAGGTGCAAGTCGGAGAACAAGCGGAGGCCAGCCAGCACGCCGTCTGAGAGGCGCACAGAGTCGGTGGGAGATGTCGGCGTGTCGGTGTCTTTGTCATCGAGACTTGCCAGTGACGGCGGCGTGCCACTGCCGCTTCCGGCCTCGGACGTGGAGGACATCCACCGGTCTGCGCCTCTTTGGGCACTGGCCCCGTTGACCACAGGCACTGACATCCACACTTGCGCTGTTTGCTTCTTGGCACGGCCTTTGTTGCTAGACCCCTTGGAGACTACGTCTGCATGGCTGTGGCCGCCAGCGTATTCGCAGCTGAGGCCCATCTTTGTGCACCGACTGCAAGACGGCTTAGTCAGGTCGCATCGTTTTCTGTGAAAAAAATTGGTGACTTATGTTAGTCGTTGGTGTGGAACAAGAACATCTCCGATGTGACTTGACGGCTCAAACTGTGGGTAGTGGTGGTGCAGGTGCTGGTTGCCTTACCGCCGGATGCGGCATCCTTCACAAGGCAGCGGTCTCTTCCATGCTGTTCTGTCAATCTTTCGAGTCGTCATCTCTATCCGGCGATGATTTCTGTTTTTTTTTGTTTGCCTTTTTTTTGCTGTTTGCTCTGAAATTTTTTCGCCGGCCATAAGACACAAAAAACAAAAGACAATCATTTGTCACCTTCAGACACGAATATTATTAAGATTGACTTCAGCTACCTAAACAACTTCAGTAAATCCAAATAAGACACAAAGAAAATCATTTTTCCTTTTCCAAAGCTTGTTTTTTTCTTTTTTTCGGTGCTCTAGAATTTTTTCATATTGCGTATTTAAAATATAAAAAACTGGCATAAAATTCACTGTTTAAATCAATGGTAGTGCTTTTGTCATTGAAACGTACCATCTTGTTTCACCTTCATTGACAAGTTAGGGTTTCCTACCAAGCCCAACAAACAAAAAAAAAGTGACAGTTGACTTTTTAAGGTCAAGAAATAAAACGCGGAAAACAAAATAAAATATTAAAAACAATCCCGTTAAAAAGACTTCGTAAAATACTGATGAAAGTTTCAAAAAGGGTTCAAAAGTTTCAGTTTTGCTTTTTGGAACGTTTTGGTGTGATAAGACACAGAAAAAAACGTAAATCTTAAACTAAAGATGGCGTTCAACCCAAACTCTAGCATTACGAAACACGCGCATCCATCCACTATCCTGGCCACCTGCTCTCTCAACTACCGGCGACGCCCATGTATTTGCAACTCCACGCACATACCGCTCAGGATGTGGCATCATTGCCAAAACTTTTCCTCCATCACCAACGCTCACAACCCCTGCAACTCCAAAAGGACTGCCGTTCGGGTTATACGGGTACTTTTCAGGGCCAGCCGGCGCGCCGTAATTATCCACATATCTCAAAGCCAGACAGCCAGATTTTCCGCCAGCGACAGCTGCATCACGATCACTCTCGTTCTGGAACTGTGCGCGTCCTTCACCGTGTGCAATTGCAATTGGGATCTTACTTCCTTCCATTCCTGCGAAAAACACACTCTCTAAATTTTTGTCGTTTTGGCCATTATTTCCAACAATCTCAACAGTCGCAACACGTGCCTCAAATTGTTCACTGCTGTTGCGTACAAATACGGGCCAACCTTGCGCTCCAGGGATGATAGACTTGAGTCCGGCGAGCATTTGGCATCCATTACAGATCCCAACTGTGAATGTATCTGCGCGTTTGAAAAATGTTGACAGTTCCCGTCGTGCATTCGTGTTGAGGAGAATAGATTTAGCCCAACCTGCTCCTGCACCCAAAACGTCTCCATATGAGAATCCACCGGGACAAGCAAGTCCGCGGAAACTTTCCAGAGTTGCACGGCCATTGATGATATCAGTCATGTGAATGTCAACGCATACAAATCCAGCACTGTGAAAAGCCCAGGCTAGCTCACCAAACGAATTTATTCCTTGTTCCCGCAAAATAGCAACTTTTGGCTTGATCACTGAAAGCGGGTAGTGCACACGAAGTGGGACTTCTGATGGATCAAAGGTAAGCTTGCTTGAAAGGCCAGGATCTGAAGAATCGAGGAGAGAATTAAATTCCGCCAGAGCAGAGACGGGCTCATCACGCAGAGATTGCATTTTGTAAGAAGTTTCTGCCCAAACTCTTTGCAAAATAACGCGAGATTCCGAGAATACTGTTTTACCCGCATAGTTAATTGAGAATGAAGTAGAAAGCTTCTTTCCAACTGTTCCAATAACATGAATATGTTGTACTGGGAAGCCATTCGACACAAATGCTGCCTTAACTTGAGCAACGTGAGACGCGCGGATCTGAATAACTGCGCCCAGCTCTTCGTTGAATAAGATAGAAACACAGTCAGAGCCCAAGGTGGAAACGTCTAAATGGACACCAATATGGCCTGCAAAAGACATTTCTGCAACAGTGGTGAACAGTCCTCCATCAGATCTATCGTGATAAGCCAGCACAATTTCTCCCGCATCCGAGAGATGATTCATTGACTTCCAAAATGCCTTAAATGCTTCTGCATTCTCTACATCTGGTGCTTGGTTTCCAATCAAATTGTAGACTTGAGCAAGCGCGCTTCCACCCATCCGCTGTTTACCCAATCCCAGGTCAATAAAAACAAGTACAGTAGCTTCTTCGATAGCCCGAAGCTCGGGCGTCAAAGTTTTTGAAGTTTTTTCGACTGGGCCGTATGCAGTAATAATCAAGCTTAATGGCGCCGTGACAGATTTTGCTTCATTATTTTGAGGATCAGTCCAACGAGTCTTCATAGACATTGAGTCTTTTCCAACTGGAACAGTAACTCCAAGTTTCGGGCAAAGATCCAATCCAACAGCCGCAACACCGTCATATAATGCAGAGCCTTCGCCAGGATGATCTGCCGACGACATCCAGTTTGCTGACAATCGTACGTCCCCAAGAGATTTCACATTTGCTGCCACAATATTTGTGAGCGCCTCGGCAACTGCCATTCGCGCCGAAGCAGCAGGCGAAATCAAAGCCAACGGCGTCCGCTCCCCCATCGCCATCGCTTCACCAGTTTCGTCAGTATATCCAGTCAGCGACACTGCCACATCTGCCACAGGAACCTGCCATGGTCCAACCATTTGATCCCGCCCAACAAGTCCCGTAACAGTCCGGTCTCCAATCGTAATCAAAAACGACTTTGACGCGACACTCGGTAACCGAAGAACCCGTTTGACAATCTGCTTTATTCCTTCGCCAGCTGGAACAGCAAAAACATTTCCAATAAACGCGCGACTTTCCGCAACCCGATGCATACGCGGCGCATTTCCAAACAACGTATGCATGTCGAGATTTACTACATCTGGACCCAACAATGGATCGGTTACAATGAGTCGCTCCTCTTCAGTTGCATACCCCACAACAGCAAACACACTCCGCTCGCGCGCACAAATGCTTTCGAAAAGTGTGCGATCTGATGGAGCGATCGCAAGCACATAACGTTCTTGCGACTCGTTGCACCAAATCTCCATGGGACTCATGGCTGGGTCGTCGCATGGGACTTTGCGGATGTCAAACACGGCACCACGGCCAGAGTCGTGTACAAGTTCTGGCAGGCCATTGCAGAGCCCACCGGCGCCGACATCATGGACAGCAAGGAGTGGGTTATTGTCACCGAGGGCTGTGCAAGCATCCAGGACCATTTGGGCACGGCGTTGCATTTCTGGATTGTCGCGCTGAACAGAAGCAAAATCGAGGTCAGCGGATGACGTTCCTGAAGACATTGACGACGCTGCACCTCCACCAAGTCCGATTAGCATTGCTGGTCCACCAAGAACGACAATCAAAGATCCTGGAGTTGTTTATAATATTATTTTTTGTTCTTTTTGAAAAAAAAGGTTTAAAAAAAACTGACCAACTGGAATATTTTTTTTAAAAACATGCATTGGTCTAACAGAACCAGTTCCACCCGCAATCATAATTGGCTTAAGATACCCCCGAACTTCATTGTCCGAAGTAATAGCCTCAAAAGTTCTGAAGTATCCGCAAATATTTGGCCGACCGAATTCATTGTTGAAAGCAGCACCTCCAAGCGGCCCTTCAATCATAATATCCAATGGAGACGCGATGTGGCTTGGTTTTCCGTAGTCTACCGTTTCCCATGGTTGAACGTATCCAGGGATGCGCAAATTTGAGACAGTGAATCCAGTCAATCCGGTTCGTGGTTTAGATCCTTGTCCAACAGCTGAAGAAAAGAAGAATTTAATATTTAAAATGAAAAAAAAGTGACAAAAAAACCCCCTCACCTCCTTCATCACGGATTTCACCGCCAGATCCCGTAGCAGCACCAGGAAACGGAGAAACAGCTGTCGGATGATTATGAGTCTCAACTTTCGCCAACGTATGGATATATTCCTTGGTAACTGTGTATTCGCCATTTGTTTTGATTGAAGAATTGAATCTCGTACTTTCCGGGCCATTAAGTACAGCAGCGTTGTCAGAGTATGCTGAGAGAATGCGACTAGAATTGAGCTTGTAAGTATTGCGAATCATGTCAAAGAGAGAATGCGGTTTTTCTTGATTATCAATGTTCCAACTTGCTTTGAATATTTTGTGGCGGCAATGTTCAGAGTTAACCTGTTGTTGTTTTCAAAAAAAAACTACAGGTGAGGGTGGAAAAAAGGGGTAAAGCATATTTTTCTGCTAATTAGTTGCTTTAATTAATATTTTTCTCTTCGAATTGGTTGTTTGTTGCTGCTGTTGTTATTTTTTTTCATCTTTTTTTTCACTGTTTTTTTTTTTTTGCTTGCTCTTATTTTTTGCTCCTCCCGCAAACCCACACACAACACAAACCTGTCCAAACATCATTAGTTCAGCATCAGTTGGATCCCTTCCAAGACTTTCCCCCAAAAAAGCCTTGACTAAATAATCAATTTCCTCAGTTGCAAGAGCAAGCCCCCACTCCTTATTCGCTTTCATTAAAACATTTTTCGGATCTTTTCCTTCATTTTGCGCCTTCAAAAGCTCAACTGTCTTCAGCTGTCGCGGTGTCGACCCCGTAGCGCCAGCAAACAGTTCGGCTTCGCTTGGAATTGTTGGGATCACCGTTTGCGTCATGCGGTCGTGGATGATGCCTTTGATGTTTTCGTGATCAGTGGTAGAAAGCGGAGTGGAAGATTCGATAATATAGATGGTTCCGCGCTCGAGGCGGGACACCGCGGCAGCGGAGATACCGCAGATGCGAGCAATGTCGGTTGCTTTCGATGACCATGGAGAGATTGTTCCGACGCGGGGAAGAACTATGAAGACGGTTGTCGTTGCTAAGTGCTCGCTGGCGGTACTAGGAATCGCGGAAGCTAATTGATAAGTAATAAGTAATTCCCTTTAAATATGAATCATAGTGAAATGGATTTTTTCACCCTTTTACTTTCAGATTTCTGGATACCATTGCGGTTTTTTTGACCAATTCGCTGGCTAGTATTTGCAATTTTCATCGTTTGCATCGATTATTTGTTTGATGTCCATTTTTTCTCTCTGAATATGTTGCGTTTTCTTTTTCAAGCTCTCATTTCCCTCACTTTACTTGTTACTGTTTTATTTGTATGTATGTGTGCATTTCTGTCGCTTCCGTAACTTCGCTCGCACGTTGCTCGCACGTTGCTCTCGCGTATCGCTTGCATAACTTCGTTCATTTTGTTCTCGGGTAACTCACTTTACATACCATTCACAACAGTATCGAGAACTAGTTGATCACGAGTGGGAATGTTATTGGCTTCAGCAGTACCGTAAGTAAGCAATAAGTTGAGAGTATCCAACAGTTGTACGTTGGCATTATTATTGGCTGCGGTGGTTGTATGGGCCAGATGGAGAAAATAAGCAGTCACACGCGAAACTCTAGCGAAGGATTTGGCATTGATGGCGGCAAGCAAACGATCACATCGGAATTGCGATTGGGCGGCGGAACCAGGTAAGATCAGGATTCCCATGGTGAGGTTTATGATACTCAAAAAAAGCAAAAAAAAAAAAAAAAAAATTAAATAATTTTTTTAAAAATTTTATTTTTAAATTATTTTTATTAAAAAAAAAAAAAACAAAATAAAAAAAAAAAATTATCTTCTTTTTTTAATAATTTTATTTTGCAATTATTTTTATTCATACAAAGCTAGCGCAACTTTTTCATTTTTGTTTTGTTTTGTTTTTTCCAAGGTTAAGACGAAATTCAAGCCCTTTGCCAAAAAGGTTCAGGAACGAATTCTGTTGTGTCCGGCAAGAACATCATATGATGGAGCTATTTTATATGAAGAGAGATTTAAATTAAATTGGGCTCCAAGGGATTTCTATCGCACTAAGCCTAAAGAAGCTTAGCACCATGACCACTTCCCAGGACGCTGCAAATTCCAAACGAAAAGTTTGGCAGATTTTCAACTGTTATCATAACCTGGCTAAATAGCAGCAGGAAACACAAGCAGTTACAAAGGACAGCGTTACAGAAATGTGGACTGCTTAATTCGCACAAGCAGGCCGGAAATGATTAACGAAGTTTAAAATCAAGTTCTTCTGATGTTGATTGGAGATGCCGGTTTTTTTGTGCTTTCTTTTGCTTTTTTCATCGTATTCAGATTCAGTTCAACAGAGTGTATCTAGAGATGGCAGTTCATTTTGTATTTCCTTATTTGCTTTTCTATTTTTTTTATTTTTTATTTTTTATTCTCTTATGCTTCAAAAGCAAGAGCGGACAAATACTGCAACAGAAAAAAAACGAGATTTCGGCGGTGGGTTGTATGTGAGTCACACGTCAAGTTTTGTGCATTTTTGGCTTTGTCAAATTTTCATTCGAATCAATTTCCCATTTCTTGTACGGAAGGCAGCAGGATTCCGCGCAACACTCAGACTTGACAAGCGACGATTATCTTAGACTATTAAAAGGTATTGGACGAAGAATTCCGAAAATGGACGTTGATTCGGTGCTGGAGCGACTGGGGACGCAGATGCAAAAGCAAAAGAGCGAAGTTGATAGTGAAGGAGCTGGGGTTGAGCAGGGGCTGTACACGGGGCGCGGAAAGGGCGCGGCAGTGGCCATCGGGCGCGACGGCAGTGTGCAGGTGATTGCCTTGGCTACGGGCGCAACGCTGCTGGTTGCGCCGGTCGTATTGGTGACGGTCAAGGTGCTTGCCACGCCGCCGACCGTGGCGTTGTTTGCCGCATCCTCCGCCTCGCCTATCGGTCCGAACGCCACGGGCGGCACCGGCATCGCCACCGCCACGCACCACAACACACCGTCTGCTGCTGCTGCTGTTAACCCTGCGGCAACAATAACCACTTCTTCCGCCGCTTCCATTCTCTCTGGCGCCACCGGCCTCACCGCGACCACCTCAGCCAGGTCCGCAAAAGTTCACTTCCAACTCGTCACTCCCTCTGCCCAACTGCCGATGTTTGCCTTGTCAATGCCGCACTTCCAGCGTCTACGCAGTGACCTCGAAACGGCCCGCCAAAATGTCCTCACTAACGCAACCACCACTGCGTCGACTTCAGCCTCTGGCACCCAAGTTAACTCGTCCTCCATCTCCTCAAATTATCCCAACTACAACAACAACTACGCTTTTAACTACTCCTCAAACAACATCCACCGCCATTCATTTGACGCCGGCGCTCTCTCAATTAGTCCTGGTGTCGCCCTGCTTGAGTATCTTAAACTTACCGACAAGTCGAACGCTCGTTGTGGGGGCTGTGGTCGTCGTAATCCCAACTGGGCTGCCGTCCAGAAGATCTTGCTTATCACTTTGGTTGTCTGCGACTGTAAGACTGCAAGATTCCCTTTTATTCCATCATTCTCTAACTAGTGCGACAGACTGCAGTGGCTTTTATCGTAGCAATTCTGAATTTATTGTTCGTTCTTTTTTATTTGACGTTGCAGTCTTTGAGGTTCAAATCCCTTCCCTTCCAAACCAAACCGGCGCATTTTTCTGATATCCTTTATGAAAATTTTCTGTTGCAAATTTATAAAAAATTTTTCACTTTTTTAGGACAAAAAATCTGACATATACATCTCAATCTCAAAAGCATCAAACATGACTGCATGCCTAGAACTTCTTCAAGCCTCGTCAGATCTCTCGAAAATGCGTCTATTTTTTCAGACACCCGAAACAGACGAATTCCTGATTGAAGATGACAGCGACAACGAAGGTCCACCTTACATGAATATCCACCACGCTGCCGACAACAATTTAAATTTTGATTACACATACATGCCTGCAACAACAACACCGCCAAATGTTGGAAACAGAAGTCGCATCGAAAGCTCTCCTATTATGCCACGACGGCCGTCTCCAATCCCTTCTGCATCCATCATGACTGGCACAACAAGAGACACTAGAGGAGATGGATCATCGAAAGGAAAATCAAAGCTCCAAGATAGCTTGCTGCGCACCCAAAACGGCATTCTTAAATTGATATCCGGCCGCAACTCCAACACAGAGCTTCGTCGCAAAAGCACTAACAAGAGTGTCGACAGCGGCACAAGCAACAGCACAGGTAGCAGTATGCATCAAATGGGTGACAGGGCAACTACAATCAGCGCCGATGCCGTTATTAGCAGAAAGAATAGTGGGAGTCACGGCGGTCTCACTTTCTTTGGTAGTGGTACCAGCAGTGTTATTGGTAGCAGTGGAGGTGGCGATGGTAGTGGCGGTGGCGGGGATTCTAGTTCTCTACGGCGACGGAATTCATATTCAAGCATCCAAGGCGGTCGAGCAGGCACAGGAGGAGCGTCTGGAAGCAGCAGCAACAGTATATTGACCAACTTTTTGAATTTCGGCGGCAGTCATACTGGCCGCAATGGCGATAGTGGTGTAGAACCAGCTCGATCTGCAACTGCTCGATCAGCCACGCGATTAGATGCGCCTGCTGTTGATTCGCAGCAAACACCATTATCGTTGGCTACGGCAATGTTGGTTGTGGATCAGGCGCGATTGACACCTACTGTTGTTTTGGGAGAACATAACGCTCCTAATAGTGGAGGTGAAATTGAACATCAAATTCAGCAACAAAAGATTGGTAGCGGTAGTCATCGTGAAGAACAGCAAGTTGTTTCGCGCGGAAATAGTATAAAGGAGTCCATGCGAAAACTGAGTCTTAAGGCACGGATTGCAAAAACTGTTTTGCCTGGCAGTAGTAGTGGTGTTGGCGATGGATCATAATGATGTAGTTTAGAT
>JADGJH010000878.1:0-11881 GCA_027596945.1 Physocladia obscura
GTATAACTTCCAGTTATATTAATATTTTAGAATATCGTTTTTATTAATAATAACAAAATATTAAAAATAAAAAAATTAAAATTCTGGTTCGCAAATTTAATTTATCTCAAGCATGTCAACAATTAGTGTATAAGCTTCTTTAAACTTTAGCGCGCTTCCTCCTTGCTTTTTAATACGTACTCCATGCAAATTTAGCAACCACACTTTGCAAACTTCCACGTCAAACTCAACTTCTTCCATGCTGTTTGAAGTCAATCGACATTGAATCAAGTATAAATCTGGGTTACGCACAAATTGAAGTTTACTGTCAGCAAGAAATTTCTGCATTGACACCAAAACACGATGCACATCTTGAAATATGTAGCTTGGCGATAATGTCGAAGTCGTTTTTGGATTGAATGAATACCGTGCTGATCGAATCTCTTTGGGAGGTCTGTTGAATTCGTGCCAGTTTTCGATTTCTTGGTCTGTCAATAGTGATCCAGTGTTTGTCCCAAACGGTGATATCGTTGATTCTGTTGGCGAAAAAACACTGCTCGATCGAGATATTGTTGGATCGGAAAGAATTGCTGAACTTTTTCCGGAGAAGGATGTTGCTACTTGGGAAAATGCTTGGCTATTCTCCAGAACACCTCTTGATGGTGACACATCAGGGCTAACCATTGCCATTCTTTTCAATACGGCTAATTCTCTGTCTTCATTTGTAGTAATATTGGGTATTGGAGGAGGTTTGAGTGAGGAATTTCGAAAGACTACTACTGAATTTCCTTGTCCGCTATACTCATCTTGGCTACTGCTTCTCGACGATGATCCACCAACACTTTTCGTTGATTTGCGACCCCTTCCAAAGACACCAAAATTGATTGTGTTTCGTCTCACTCTTGTTTCATCGGCAGCATCAAAGCTTTGCGATTGTTTTAACTCGACATCCTCTTCTTTGAAAGGAGCTTCTTTTCCTGGTAATGGCGGAACTTTTGGCAATCCTCCATCTTGAAAGGACATTCTGCGAGGATCTTTAACGTTTCCATAACTATTAACTCTTGCTCGGCTTGATGCATATAGCGGACTCAAAGAATCATAGTCCCCATCTATTTCGGTTTCTCGCGTGTTATTTTCAGTAATCACCGCTCCAACGTTGCTAAACCGTCTTGAGTTTGCTCTTGGTCTTCCTAAAGACAATGGGGCCAAACTGCCAGCATTTCCGTTTTGAGCAGAAATGCTCCTTCTGCGCGCTTGTACGCTTTTGTTTTTGTCTTCACCAGCACCTTCCATACTCATGCCTTCACGCGTATGTTGACGAATTGTGTAAAGTGTATAGTCGGAAGTTTTTGTGATTGATGAAATAAATTGAGTTATTTGCGCAGGTGAGGCGATTCCGGTGACTTTTGGCAGGAGTCGTAAAGGCCGTTCAATTTCTTCAAAATTTACCCACGCGTCTTGTCGTAAAGTTTCCATGTCTGCGCGTTTAACAGGATCCTTTTTCAGCATTTTCGTGAGGAGATGTTTAAGATCTTTTTTGTTTGTTTGAATTTTCAAAAATTAAAAAATTAAAAAACAGATACCGCCGGAAAAATAATCTGGACATTTATAGTCGACAGCTTTAATCTTGGAATACAACTGAGATATTGAAGACCCTGAGAACGGTGTCTTTCCTGTCATCATGACATAAAGTGCGACACCCATTGCCCAAATATCGGATTTGATGCCGTTGTACGGAATTCCAGATATAAGTTCAACGGCAGCATAGTTTGGAGTACCGCAAAATGTCTATGGTTTATTTATTTCGCGCTTTTTTTTTTTTTTTTTTTGGCGTGGAACGAGAAATTCACACCTTCAAATACTCCTGCACATCGGGGTTATAGGTTCGACCAAGACCAAAATCAGAAATCAAAATATCTCGTTTATCATTCAAAAGCAAATTTTCAAGTTTCAAGTCACGGTGAACTACGCTGGCCAGGTGACAATGATCCATTGCAGAAATTATTTGGCGAAAAAATTTTCGTGCTTCGCGTTCAGATAGGTAGTTTCTTGCAGCAATATATTCTATTAACTCTCCTCCTGCAGCATACTCCCTTGAATAACAAACAGATAAAACATCACAATTAATCATTGTTTTTGCTCTTACATTACAACAAAACACTCGTCTTCCGTTTCCATAATAGAGTATAGGTTGATAATGTTTGGATGATCCAGCCGCATCATCAACTGAACTTCGAGTTGCAGAGAAGCAACAAATGAGGGTGCGTCCGGCGCAATTCCAGTTTTGATGGGATTTGTTTCTTCTCCGTCACCTTTTGGATCGACATTGCTTGTCACTTTATTTTCAGTTGATGAGCGAGATTTTGAAACGCGTTCAGTTGGAGTAGATGCGGTCGTAGGAGGGTCGGCTTTTGTAGCTTCTTTAGTTCGTTTAGCGTACTCCTCGGCCTCTTTCTTCTTGCGCCGGTCTTCTTCAGCTTTTTTTGCTTTTGCAGCCTTTTGCGCCATTAGCTTTTTGTCAATTATCTTGATTGCAACCTAGTTTCAAAGGAAAAATGACACTCCCACTAAGTTTTCTGATTGAATTTCTTTCTTCTTCACCTTTTGACCGGTTTCTTTATGAACCCCGAGCTTAACCTTCGAAAAAGCACCCTGACCAACAGTCTTACCAACATTATAGTTACCCAAGACTTTCTTACGCGCCAGCATTTGCTTTCTTTCTTTGTTCAACGAACAATGTACCCCACAAACAGAAAGTCAAAATGAACGAAAAATATTTCTTTGCAGATATTTCATTTTGGATTGAATCAAACACCGTTTGGAGTCTTTAAATGTTCGTAGTTCAGATCTTATTTTGGATAAAAATGAGAGACTTTTCCCCTACTTCGGTAAAAGAAGCAACAGGATAAGGGATCAAATGAGCAGGCCCGTATCTGTCTTACTGTATGCCAGTTACGAAATAACGGGATTCGCGAAACGAAAGAGAGGGAACAATTGATTGGGATTGCAAAAGGGATTAAAACAAAAGAATTGAAGGGACTTGTAATGATTGGGGAACAAAATCAGACTGGGAAATTGAAATCATCCCTTTTTTGAACCAAACATGTCGCTTCACCAGCAATTGCACAAATTTGAAGCTGCGTTTGAGCGATTTGCCGCACCCGTAAAACCATATCTGCCGTTGATTGCACGGTTCCTTCTTGTCGTAACGTTCTTGGAGGATTCGGTGCGCATGACGTGAGCAAGGATTATCATCCAATATTTTTCTGATTCCGAAACAAAAACAACTCGCAGCACCCAGTATTCTGATCAAAAATTCTTTATGAAAAAACACCGCGGTATGTAAAACGAAAATAAAAAAAAAGTTGCTCGTTTTGGGCTTCCTTTTTGAATTTGGGTTTTTTGTAGGCTTTTCATCGGCTGCTGCCGACTTGTTTCTGATCGGCAACGTACTGATTATGCTGGCATGCAGTATTCTTGCGATTGCAAAAAAACACACGGAGATTGCTGTTGGCGGTCTTGCTGTGGTTGTCGTTACGCAGGGGTAAAATTGTTTTGTTCCCTTTTTGAAACAATTGTAATTGGTACGCAAAATACTGATTCATTTATTATATGCAAATATGTAAAGCTTGGGATACGGTCTCATTTTCGATCCCGCTTTTCTTTTCCGCACAATCAGCATTGTTGGAGGTCTCGTCATGCTCCTTGCTGACGCCCATCTCTCGAAATCTTCCAAAAACAGTCGCTCGATATTCGCCGGGCTTCCACAAATTGTTGATGCAGACTCACGGTCAACATATCTCCAACTTTGCGGGCGCGTACTTCTTGTGTTTCTGTTTCTCAGCTTTGTTTTCGCGGCGGAGCTTACGCCGCTAAGAATTGTTGTTGCGGCGATAGCGCTTATTGGATCGATTTTGGTAGTTATTGGGTTCAAAGCGAAATGGACTGCTGGATTTTTGATTGTGTTTTTGTGCTTTTCTAATGTTTTGCTTAATAATTGGTGGACTTTACATCAGTAAGTTCGTTTTTTTTTGTCACGTTATTTTGATTTGAATATTTTCTTTGGTAGCAACCACCCACAACGTGACTTTCAACGATATGACTTTTTCCAAAACTTGTCTATTATGGGTGGATTTCTTCTTTTGGTTAACCTTGGCCCAGGTGGCTTGTCAATGGATGGCAAAAAGAAGGACTTTTGAGTTCGCATGTTCAGGCACCGTATTGTTTTTGTGATGCCAATAAAATGCAATATAGTTTAATATCGTGAATATTTGTAAGGAAAAATCAAGTGTTAAGTTTAAATGTTTTTTGCGCTTGGTATTGCTTTGCTGTGTTGCTTTCTTGGTGTCCACACCGGTTAATTTGAATTAGCTTGGAGTCATTCACGCATTTATTTGGAAAAATTAGTTTGCGATCGAATTTAAGTCTTCTCTGGGCGCACGAAGGTTTTCCTCGTTTTATCTGTTTGTCGCCGGATGACCAAGCCGCCGGCGACCAAGCCAATTAAAAAGTATAAAAAGCAAACTAATTTTTGAAAGCCTCAACAAACAAACGTCAATGACAGGTTCAAATCCTCACGTGAACCGCCTGAATCGACCGAATCCATGCCAGCGCTGTAGAAGCATGGGCCGCAAATGCTCGCTAGACAAACCGTCCTGCCTTCGCTGTGTGCGAAAAGGAGCCTGCTGCATCTATATTGACCAACCTATTGCTGAAACCAAGCAAGGCCCGTCCTGTGCTTGTTGCCGCTGGAACAAGAAACGTTGCGACAAAAAGAAGCCGGTGTGTTCGCGATGCAACAAATACACACTCACTTGCGCCTATTTACTCGATGCTTCTGTCACATCGCCACTGCTCGAAAATGAGTTTGATGCGGTCACGTTTGATTTAAGAAAGGTATCAGACCGCACAACTGATAAAGTTAGATTCTTCGAAAGTATTGCACACGCGTCAGATTGCAGTTTAATGGAAGAGAAGGAAATGGAAGTGAGCAAAGTGATTGGATTCAGTGCGCGAGAGTTTACCATCAACGATTGGATTCTTTTGTTGGAGTTCACTGAATTATTGACTGAAAAATACCCTGTGGCATAATAATAATAGTAATAATAATAATAAAAATAATATAATTTTCTAAAAAAAAACTCAATGGCGTCAAAATACAAATCGAAAAAGCAGCAGCCGAATGTGATCGATACTTCACCCGCAAAAACAGAAAAAATCTCCCTCAAAACAGTGGCAGTCGTTGTTGGAATCATTGCCGTCGCCATTGCCGTTACTATCAATAGTGACTTCCTTGAACGCAAAAAATCTGTCGAAACTGGTCCGAACGAAAGTATCACACGGTTTGTTGCATGGATGAAGCAGGGAAATTTGATACATGATGGAACTGTTGTCCGGGAACTGCAAGTAAATAAATTTATAATAATTTTTTTTTTTTAAACAAAGAACTTCGCAGTCAATGATTTGGTTATGCGCGTTCCACATCAAATGGTTTTTGTTTTTTAAATTACTTTCAATTCAAATTTGTTTATTCATTGCGATTTTTTTCTCTTTGCTACGCCAGACAATACATGATTCCCTTGCAAAAACAGACCCAATCATTTCCGATTTCTTGAAAAAATACCCCGATACCGAATGGGTTCCTATCATTGCCGCGTATGTGCTTGTACACCGAAAGGACCCTAAATGGGAGCCATATTTGAGTTTCTTGCCAATAAATCACACGACACCGCTGTATTGGACGGAAGACGAGTTGAAAGTTATTGCTGCAACGGATTTGAGCTTTGATTTGACTCAAATGCGTGAGGATATTCAGGTATAAAACTAGGATCTTAAAAAACAAACACAAAAATAAAAACTACGAAAAAATCGACGCAAACACACGCTCTCTTCATTTCTGATTGTTTTAAAGTTTCGCTTTTTAGACACAGTGGATGCGCTGGAAGAATCATTTGTCAGATTCTCTGACGTTTGAAGATTTTTTGTGGGCATGGCATGTTGTTATGTCGCGAGTTTGGTTGCTTCCTGTTGGCGAGCAAACAAACAAAGCTGTCATGATTCCGATGGTAGGCGGTGTTTGAATTATATCGACAAATCTGGATAAAAAATATTTCCTCCAAACAGGTTGACGTGGCAAATCACTACGGGAAACCAAAAGTCAAAATTGAATACAGCAAGGAATTAGGCGCAGTGACAATGACGGCCACGAAACCGATCCAAGCCGGCGATCAAATCGATGTGACATACGGCCAAGACTCCAGTTACAAATCGCTCAAATATATGGGATTTACTATTCCAAACAACGACCACAACGAAGACTGCCGCGTCCAGCTTTTCCGTCGCCCAAAAATCGACGTCAACTATCATCGCGAAAAACGATGGTGCTTGTTCCAGACGCACAAACTCAAAAAAACGATTTTAAACTGCCATTTGGGTAAACCGCAGGAAAAAGAAACGCTTGAATATGTACGGGACCAGGTTGCCAAAAAGTTTAAAACTTATCGATCGTCAATTAAAACGGATAATGAGATTTTGAACAGCGTTACAAAAGATACACCTGTCAATTTTGTGAATGGTGTTAGGGAACGAAGAGGTTAATATACTCTTTGTCCTTGACTTGTTTTCGAAATGTCTAAATAGTTTTAATGTACATATATTATTTAGCAGAAAAAGTGTGTCTGAAGAGGGTCAAGCTGGCTTTGGACGCGATGATAGACACGTTTCAGTGATTATCATTATTTTTTATAAGTTCAGTATGTGTACTAGTCGTCAGCAAAATATTGGCAATGAAAATTTTTACCCCAAAAACTCAGTCGTGTATTAATTTTTTTCAACAATAATGTTTGCAACTTAAAAAATTATACCAGACGATGATGCCTTTGACAACGCCGTTTAATGGCATCATAGTTGAAAACTCAGGATCTTAGTTTCGGTGATTTGGAAGTTATCCACCGTTGTGTGGAACATAAGATTATATGAGGAAGAAGTCCGACATGTGAATGATAAATTCGAAGAACCTTCGCTTGATTTATTGAAGAATGGAATAGAGTTGTTGTGAATTCAAGGCGAAGTCGAAAACACGCAGAGCAGCTTTGTTAAGAAAACTTTGAGCAAAAAAGAATCGAAACTGGAGCTGTGTGAAGAGTGTGGCATGAAGATTGAGAAACTGCCGGTTTTTGCAGTCTAGCTCAAACAAAGGGAGTATGGAAATGATAAACCAAATTGTGAAACTGTGCAAGCAGGTAAGTTTTTGTTCTGGTACAGGTGTTTGTGAGCAAAATGCTTTTTTATTACGGAGTTTTGAACCCATAAAGTAATATAAACTAATAAGGTAAGAATGACATACCTGGCGTTTGTGAGCAAAATGCTAATCACAAACACCAAAAAAAATCCATGGTAAGATTTCAGAAAAATCTCCAGAATTTTCTGATAAATGTCAGGTGAGCATTTTCAAGGTCCTTGGAAAATCCGTGGCTGTTAGCAATGGAGTTGTGAAAGCCCACGAAAAAAAAGCATTTGCAGCAGCAGAGTAGACATAAAATATGTAACTCTTCTTTTTTGTTTTATTTCGTTCACCAAATTTTTAGTTTTTAATTTTTTTCCATTTCAGTGAACTTTGTTGTTTTGTTGTTACAGTTATTCTAAAAGACAATTTATTTTCCAATTATTTTTTTCATTTTCGGTTTTATCAGTGAGATTAAAACTTTTAGTGTCTGAAAAAAGAGAAAAAACTAATTAAAAATAAGCCAAATGGAAGCATTCAAGCGCCAAAATGAACCAGATTACTCTGTCAATACACGCACTGGTCGGCCAATTCCCTGCCAGCGATGCCGCGCCATGGGTCGCAGATGTTCACTGAAAAAGCCAGATTGCAACCGCTGTCAGAAAAAAGGCATACCACTGCGTATATTTCGCTCAATCCTCTTCAACAGTCAATCTTAATGCCGGTGCATGCCAACGATGCCGCAAATACAAGCAACGCTGTGACAAGAAAACACCAGGATGTTCGAGATGTGTACAAAAACATCAGGAATGCATTTACAAGTTTCGCAGCTCTTCGTTGGTGTCAACGACTGCAGCTCCTTCGTGCCGAGAGCCGCATGATAAAATCGCGCACGTATTAAAATTCAAGACGAATTTTAATCTTTTGGATCAAGTCTACATTTTGGATCAAAACTGGTGTAATGAATCCTATGTAAATGATTTGTTCAGGCAAAACATTGGAAAACAAGCGAGATTTATGTCAATGAATGAATGGATTTACTGTTTGAAATATATTGAAAAGGATGAGTATTTTGCTAAAAAACTGTTTTAAATAAATCGAAATCATTTAAAACATTCGAAGTTGAAAAGCTTTGTTGTTTTTCTTGGACCATGATGCCCAAGGTCATAGATACGTTATTCTTTTTATTACTTTTATTTTTGTGTCCTACTCATTCCTTTTTTATTATAGGAAAATTTGTATCGTCAAAATCTCTTTCCAATCAATTGATTTGACACACTTCAACCTTGTCACCTACATTACCAAGTCCGTGGTATATTCCTCCTTTAAGCAGCTTGCGTCAGATACAGAGTTCAAAGACTACTTTTTCCAATCACAAAAACACCAGCTGGGAATACCATCCGAATTTCTACTCCCAAAGGAGCAATGTTCAGCTCCATATGGACTTCCCATGAACTTGGAGAGTCAATCACTACTTCCAAGTTGTTTGCTCTCTGTTTTACCTGTCATTTTACCATCATGGTTATCACAATGACTACCAGACGTACATCCGATTTTTTAATTGGAAATGAATAAATCAGTCATTTTTTTAACCAAAATTGAAAAAATTTCTACATTTTTCTGTTTGTCATTCAGGAGATTGGCATCAATCAAAAAAATTTGTAATAAAAGTGATATTGCATTCATTTTGTGTATAAAGTTTTTATTATTTGGCCACCTGTTGCTAACATCTCTTTTGGCATGTTTACATGTAAAGGTGTGGGAATATCGCTTTTGTGTCACTTTTCGTCTCGTTTCGTTTTAGCTGGCCAATCCTTTTTCTTTGTATGGGCTTACCGAATGTAAAAGTTCGAATGGCACCTACTCAATTTTTGCAGCAGCGAGGCTGTATAAAGGAATAAAAATCAAGTTTCTGTTATCTGATCGTTGATTCTTGAAAGTTCTGTCGGTGCTGTGTTTGAAAGCGAATTACAGAAAAATTTCATTTCGGGTTTGAAACTAATTTTCAATGGACACATTCTTCGATATTCTCGATCTCCCACGCGAGGGAGGAAGTGCACTGCTTGAGCGATATTTCCATCCTGATGCATTCCGCAACAACAACCCGTATGACCCAATTAAAGCCAACGCAGCATCCAATCTTCTTCCAAACGACAGTATTGATGCAGGTTTATTTCGCAACAGGGTGAGTTCGCAGTTCTGCCATTCCCATTGGCTTATGTACTTGTTTGATGTTACTTACTTATCTTCAAAACCTACCAGATCCGAACTCTTGGAAACCAGCTATCATTCCTCCACTTGACTACTTTTCTGCGTAGTCGCCATTATGAAATTGGCCAATCATTGATTGTCGAAACTAGCCGTCCCAGTTTGGGCAAGAATTACGTCAAAGGAAATGATTATTTGGACTCGCTGGCACCAAGGCCGCGATATGGCCGCCTTGCTTTCTATCGCATGTTCAGTCGTTATCCAGACTTGGCCCAAATTTTTGTCAGTGGTCTTTGGCTTGTAGTTTGCTTGGTCCTACTTATTCTTCCGCCGAGTGTCTGTGGGTTGGATCTGACACAGCCAATGTTCATCGTTCCGCGGCCCACCAACGATTCAACTTACCTTTGTTCAGACCATTTATTGGGGGGAAAGGCATTGGTACCCCTGATTATACTTTGTTGGGCAGTTTTACTGGGATGGGTGAGTTGGAATTTTGAAACGATGGTGACGATTGACATTTCACAGACTTTTATTTTGTTCTTCAGTGTGCATTACTCCGTGAACGAAGAAGGCATGTTACAGTATTTGAACCAGGTTGGCAAGCCTCCAATTGAAGAGGTTATGATTTCATATAGGTATGTCATAGTCTTCATGATAGATTTCTGTTTAACTTTGAAAAAATAGTTGGCAGGATGGTCTAATGCATGAGGTCCGTACGATTGCAAGATCTCTTATTCACAGTGAAATTCGCGTCTGGATTGACTATCTTAGTGAGTTTTGTTGTTGCCATATCCATACGTTTAAATCGACTTTTCTTAGAACTTTCTACAGGAGACGAAACTGCTCGGACAACCCGCACTGTTGCATCTAAGTCGCGCTTTGTAGTAATTTTTTTGACACGCAAGTATATCAAGTCAGGTGCATGCTTTGTTGAGATCCTTTCTGCTCTCAACACAAAGAATCCAAACGCGCGTATAATTGTACATGTGCACCAGGACGCACCGGATGTCGACTTGGCGGATCCAGCTGTGATTAAAAACCTTCTTGAACGTAGTGACGACCAAGATGAGAGACTCAAGGCGTTTCAAAGGGTTCAACGACTTGCAAGAAAACTTGAGGAAAAGGGTGTTACTGTCACAAGATCACTGGAGGAACTTGTGAAAGTGCTGAATCAGAAGATTGTGTATGCATCAGACACAGATACTCTGGTTTGGTATGTTCTACTTCTTTTCCCCCCGCCTATTTCTTTTAATTTCCAGAAATTGTTCCAGGTGGCAAAAAAATGTAGGCCCTTCTTCGATGGCCCAAATTCCAATCACTATCTTTGGACCAAAACTGAATGCTTGGAATTTTTTGGGATTGACCCCATTTCAAGATGTACTGTGGATAAAAACAAATCCTGTTCGAAGTGAGTGTTACAATCCTTGTGTTTTAAAAAAAATACCAAAATCAAACGATGTGATCAGTTTCCAATGTCTGGATTGATGGTTATTGTAGAAACACTGGAATCCATGCGTCTGCGTTTCCTTTTCGTGCTTTATTTTTGAGTAAGTATTTATATATATTTTTAAGAGGCTGATATAATAAATAGCACTTGTGAGTGCCCTTCCCTACCTTATGGTACTTGGCTCAGCGGGAAAAACAAACAATACTCTGTATACTGCCTTAGCTTTTGGATCAGCATCAATTCTTCTTTTCTTCGTAAGTAACAAATGCACTTAATTACTATTTTCTCTTGTTCAAAAAAAAATTTTTTTTTTTTTTTTGTGCCAGTGTTTTGGAATTTCTCATGCCAAAACCTTTTATGATTTACGAGTATTCTCTATGTCACCTGCACTCATCCCGCTTTGTGCCACCGCAAGCTTTTCCACTGTACTGCGCCATGCAATTCACGTGATTGGTGGTAAAACATTCTTGGTCCAAGATCCAGAGTATCCACTCAACTCTGGAAAAAGCCTGATTTATAAGATTAAACAAATTATGCACCATGTTGCGAAGCACGAAAGTTCTCCACATGGTAATCCACTCCTTCGCACTGTGGTCCAAGTAGAAGACTTTGAAACTGGGAATCCATCGGCATTAGCTCTCTGCAAGTTTCTTTACGCAATTGGATTCTTGCATCCTGCTCAAGCTGTCCAGCTTGGGCTTGGCCCAATTAATAATAAAGAGTTTAATGAGAGTGGCGATGATAACCTGGTTGTTGTCCATGTCTTCATGTTTGGGTGTGAGGCCAAAGTTGGAGTAAGCGCGGACAAAGTGATTCATGCACAAATGGCACAAGTTGCAAACTTTGTCCTTCAAGAAAAAATCCGATTTTCTGATGTTGTACTCACATCTACATCTTTTGATGGCCCAACAGCATCTATTCCAGCACTATTTCATTCCATCCAGCTTACTGATGGCACAGATTTCCGTTTGGCTGACTATTTAATTATTAACCGTGAGTGTGCTTGTGACATTGTTTTTTGTTTT
>JADGJH010000879.1:0-13501 GCA_027596945.1 Physocladia obscura
AATTATGAAATAAACTTGAAACCAAAACACTTCTGTTACAAATCCCATTAGCCACTTTGAACCTTCTGTTGTTTCATCCCTGCCTTCGGTTTCACAACAGTAGGGATGGGTGCAATTGAAAAGCCATACCAATGGCTACTTTGTAAATTACCATACAATCAAAACCTTTGTCATGTATGATTGACAAACATATTTAGACTGTGTAAAAAGTTGCCATCATAAGAGCAAGAAATTTTTGCTGTGGAACTTGTTGCTGTGTGCGAAACTGCAGTATTCCAATGCATGCTTCCTTTCATGTTCTTCCCTCTTCTCTTGAGCCAACCTGTCCTGTACTTCAGTTTTTCCTGATACTCCAACTCAATCTCTCTGTATGCTCCTCCACCTCCATTTTTTCCTTTCTTTTCTCCAAAATCTTAAGCTCTTTCTCCCTGTGGTGCTCCTCGTCACAAGGAGACTGCTGCATTTAAATACCCCCCAAGAAATTATCTGAGTCAATATGCTGATCTTGCAGCTTACTTGATGTTCTGGATCAAACTTACATACATCTGAGAGATTGGTAGCTTCATTTTGCATGATTAAGAGACTGTAGATGAACATTTATGGCAAGTTTTTTATTATTAAAAAAGCGGATTTTTGTTGTTGGTCATTTTCAGAGGAAATCTGTTTTTTCCAGAGGGGCACTCAAATATTCTAAAATGTTTGAGAAAAAAAACTTTATTTAAATTGAAAATCAAACTCAAATCCACCAGAATAGTTCTAAAGTTTCTTCTTTTGTGGGGTTGCAACCACATCTAATGTGCATTTACCAACAACTTTTACACTATTCTTCCCCTTTCTCCATTTAATGGTGGCAATATGCTTTTTCATCCAACAACAATGTAACCGCAAGTTCCAAAAGGCCCGAATCACATCACCAATATCAGCCATTTCATCATAAGTGGAAGGAATAAAGCCCTTTTTAATGGACAAAATTATGTACAACTCATAACCAACAAGATTACAGGAAAAGATTTCAAATGAAAATTCTGTGTAATAAATTGTTCAGCTTTGTTGGAACATAAAAAATTGTATTTACAATACTAACCATAAAATAAAATCCCAAATGTTTGTACATGATGAACTTGAGGAGCATTGAGACCAACAACCAATGCATCAAGGGACAACCACATTCCTTTCAGAAGGACAAGAAATCAACAAAGCTTTTAAATTTCTGCACAAATCAAAAACATACCTTTAAATACTTTTCTCCTGTCTCTGACATACTTTGGATGTTTAGACACTGTTGGTCCAGCAACAATTTCACACACAACAATTTCAGAACCAAACCCAGCCAGAAGACCAGTTGAAAAGATACAATCTGTCTTTTGTCCACCTTGAATTCTCTGATTTGTATTACCACGATTCAAGTGTGCCTTTGAAGATTGCAGTGATGTGTCACCCCTATTTTTGAATTTAATTCACAAATTCAATATGTACACCGAATAATTGCAATAAAATATGAACCATTGTGGTGGTGGAAAGGTAGTTTCTTCAAATAGTCGGTCAAGAAATAAGCTCACGTATCTAACAACATAAGTCCCCTCTGACATATTAGGCTCCAGGCTAGAGTTTGTTTTGAAGTAGCTAATGCTGTAAAGAAGGTAAACTTTGAAACTCTGAATTTCTTTTGGAAACTCACAATCTTTCCAGTATATAAAAAATGTACTGATTAACATGGGACAAACTGAGTGGAGCAACTTTTTTCAAATACAAGATAGAATCATATATATCAGGCTGCAATGAACTGTCAAGGAAATCCTCCCCCTCACCCAAACCTGCAGATGCAATATCAAACTGACTCTAAAAAAATAAATAAATCGTAATTTATAAGAAACAAACAGACCTTGCAATAAGAAATAATCTCTGACTTTTCATTCTCATTAAATATGCATGCCGTCATATCAATAATATTGTAGTGGGATAGATTTTTATGGTCTTTCGACTGCTGCAAGAACTTCTCTCGGGCATTCACCCCATTTTTGAAGCAAAAGTCATCTGTATGAAAAATAAATGCTGTTGCTGTTTCAAGATGCTCATTGTTCGTACTGCCTTCGGGATTTTCTTCATTTTCATCATCAGTGTCGGCACTTTCATAGTCGTCATATTCATTCACTTGGTTTTTGTTAATTATGTTGTTGATTCCAGAGACTGTGCAACCAGAAGATGCAGAAGCTAATCAGTTGGATGTTAAAGCTAAGTAAGTATTTGATGAGTGAAGAGGGTTGGTCAAGTGGAGGGGGTTACTCAAACCAAAGAATGGGCTAACGATAGGCTGACCCTTCAATGGATGGGGCGTAGATAAATTTTGAGCTTCCATTCGTGACTGCTTGTTTTCTTGAAGTCTTTGGTCATTGCCAGTATGCAACACTCTCTTTGAACTCTTGTTTTGGATTTCCCTGTGGAGATCATTTTGATGAATATGTGATTTAGTTTTAACAGTTTGCGCCAACTTTTCTTGCTGTTGAAACCACTGTTTTATCTCGTCTGTAATTGGATTTGGCACTCTAGAGTAAAAAAGGTTGGCATTGCTGAGAACAGAATACTATTCGACTTACGTTATATCCCAGACTTTTTTGATGTTTTGAACGTATCTATTGCTCCAGATTCGCAGACCAGTTTTGACCACATCAACAATGTCGATGTGCAGACTCATTTCCTTTAAATATTGCCCAAATGCCGGTCTTATCATCTGAGTAGTTTTCTTCTCCCAGAAGTCTGCGCTGAACTGTGCAGAGGCGGCACTGAACGGTGCGGACACTTCTGCAAACATAAGTCAAAAATTTTCAAAAAAAAAAATGAACCAAAATGATTGCTCGTTTGGTTGAATTTATTCAACGAAACTTATCCGCAGAGCCCTTCGTGCCTTTGTAGATTCAACCCAGAGCTCTTCGTACCTCTGCATATTCGACCCTTCGTGCTCGTTTTGGTTGCATTAATTCAAAGGAACCAATCTGCAGAGCCCTTCGTGCCTCTGTCGATCCGACCTTTGCACTTGTTTGTATCTATTCAACCAAAACAATCTGCAGAGCCCTTCGTGCCTCTGCAGATTTGACCCTTCGTGCTCGTTTTAGTTGCATTAATTCAAAGGAACCAATCTGCCGAGCCCTTCGTGCCTCTGTAGATCTGACCTTTGCACTTGTTTGTATCAATCCAACCAAAACAATCTGCAGAGCCCTTCGTGCCTCTGCAGATTTGACCCTTCGTGCTCGTTTTGGTTGAATTTATTCAATGAAACTAATCTGCAGAGCCCTTCGCGCCTTTGTAGATTCAACCCAGAGCTCTTCGTACCTCTGCATATTCGACCCTTCGTGCTCGTTTTGGTTGCATTAATTCAAAGGAACCAATCTGCAGAGCCCTTCGTGCCTCTGTCGATTTGACCTTTGCACTTGCTTGTATCAATCCAACCAAAACAATCCGCAGAGACCTTCGTGTCTCTGCAGATTTGACCCTTCGTGCTCGTTTTGGTTGAATTTATTCAACGAAACTTATCTGCAGAGCCCTTTGTGTATCTACAAATTCAACTGTTTGCGCTCGTTTTGGTTGCATTTATTCAACCAAAACAATCTACAGAGCCCTTTGTGTCTTTGTAGATTCAAACCATCTCACTTGTTTTGGTTTTTGTATGTAACACCAATCTTGTATTCTGCTTTTGTTCATCATATTCAAGGTAGTTTACATGTGATATTAATCTCTCGCACAACAATTAACTTATTTGCACACCAATTTCCTGTAGTTTCTTTTCTCTACGTCTGCGACGAACTTCAAATCTTTTTTGCAAACACGAAAGATTTCAAGGCGGCGTTTCGCCAGTTTAAACAAATGTGTCATTTTTCATCTGACGACTCATTATTTTCGTTATTTTAATAAATAGTTGTTCACAAAAGTTTTTCGATTTGAAACTGCGTTTAAAATTGATTGTTATAATCTAACTACAGCACAGTCTTAAAACACAGGTGACAAACTTCTTCAAAATTTTGAAAGAGCAATTTCCTTAAAAAATTTGACATGTAGTTAGGTTCTTATTTTGCTTCGCTGATGTAAAATTTTACAGCAATATTATTGATTCAATTCCAACGGTCGAAATTCAAGAAATATGCCGCTTTCGATAAATTTGAGTCAGCGTTATATTGAAAATTATCGGGATTTTCCTGCGCTTTATTCTTACCACTGTTGCTGTACAATATTTCGTCGTCTCCAGTAGGAAGAATGTGTGACAAGACTGATCAGGACGGTTCGCAAAGACGTTGACGTCAATCGAATATTATCCGTCTGATGTTTGCATTGAATCTCATATATCAGACAAGCTACGTCGATGTTGTTATTGATTCGATATTTCCTGGTAAACAAATCGAATCTTTCAAGTTTCGTGGACTGACGAATGTGGTGATGGAAATTGCGCCTGGATTTTGAATGCAAAAGTGGCATTTTGCAATGTCTTTACCATGTGCCATACATGGGTTTGTTATTTGTGACACAAAGATTTTTCAATTTTAGTCCGACAAAGTTCAAAATGGTTTGTTCAGTAGCACTGAACCTTGTTGAAGCATCATGGGAGAGGGAGCGAGCGATCATGCAAATGACGGGCGAGTGAAGAAAAGTGCAAATATTGAGGAACTTTTGAGAGAAATAGCATGAATTCCATTTATGTACCTGTTACTGTTATGTATGGATATATGATCATCTTCACCATGACTTTTATTACAGGTCGGGCCGGAGGACGCCAAAGCACTGGAGGAAATACAGGGGAAGACTGCAATCGAACAGAAAGTTCTACAAGGCGCAGCGGCACTTTATCATGCCGCCAATCCGGCCGTGCGTGAAGCCACAGAAGCATCAATGGTCGAAAGCAAACGCCGGCTCGAGTTTCTAGAGGGACTTTTGCGTGATCTGCAAGCAAAAGCTCAGTCAAATTACAGTGTAATTAGTAAATCATCTAGTGAAGGAACAATTACCAATCCAATCCCAACAATCTCCTCTTTCGAACTCATCAAGTATGGCAACGCAATCACTATCGAAAAAGTTCGCTTTTGTCTCAACGAAATTATTCATAAGCTCGAAACTGAGAAAAGTCTGCGTGCAGGCACAGAGTCGCTCATGAGTGCTGTTAGGGCGGCTCTTCCTCTCAGTTCAATGAGCTTAAAGAACGGCTTTTCGAATCAAACACAAAAATCGACGCTCTGGAGAAAGCCCGTCGTCGCTATAATGCTCTCTATGTTCCCTCTATCAATGATCAAGAAGATTTTCTTGGCGGTAAAATTTATCCACAATATAAAAAATACTAAAGTAATTACAATAAAAGAACTTCGAAAGAGCACTGGTCGCCTAAAGTTCAAACTCATTGGCGTCTCAAACTTAATGGGCCGTACTGAGATTGAAAACGAAATTGTTGCAAAAGTTTTCATTGATGGCAACACAAGGTATACCACACGCCATCTCGCGTTGGGACGAAACACTTGCAATACTCGTGGACCGGAATCATGAAGCTGAAATTTGCGTTTACTCTTATCCCGGCGGTGTATTACTCAGCATGCAGTGGTTTAAACTCTCAGACCTAGAAGATGATGTCAAGAAACGATATCCACACGGCATGCCTGCAAATGTCAATGATTGTGAAGACACTTGGATTGATACAGAACCAACTGGACAGCTTTTGCTTCGTGCAGGCTTCGGTCAGTATCTGCACTGATGGTCTTAAATGATGAACGTAGCGAATAGGTATAACTGACAAGCGCAGCAAAAGGAAAAAAACAGGAGAGCGAGTAATTCATACGAAAAAAAATTTGAAGTTTTTGTTGCTTTTCTGTCTGACATCTTATATCAGTTGCCGTGTCAAAAGTTCAAGCACAGCGAGACCAAATTTATCGCAAAGGTGCTGTCCAAAAGGCATATCTCCGAAACGGACACAGATTTTATGCAACGACAGCATTAATGTATGTTTGTGTTGTTTGCAACGAAGGCTCTTCTGCTGGAACGTTGTGGTATCAATGCCAAAGTTAGCATTGCATTCTTCATTTGTGGTAACGACAACAACTTAAAATCAAATAAAAGGCTGTAATTATGTTTGCCATGCAAAGTGTTTCAATAATATCATCACCAAGTGCATTTCTCTAAATGATATTGCCCAGGTAAATTTGGATTGTTGCAGATATATTTTCAAATTCTTCTGATGTATTTCCATCAGGCTCAACCCGGACAAGATCTCAACACTGGCCAGTTGCTCAGTTACCGCATTCCTCACCGTTGTCAATCAAAAACAATTGTATTTAACTCGTGGTGTGGTCATTGTGGTTTTTTTCTGGGTCCTGGCTCAAGCACTGTAAAGTGTATTGATTGCGGCAAGTGCGCTCATTCGTACTGCAAGCAAATGATGCCCAACTTCTGTCAGTTGACTCCTGAAATGGCTATTACTCTTGTCGGTGCATTTGAAGAGGTTGAGAGAATGAAGAATCTAAGAGACATTGAAGAAATGGAAAGAGCCGAGAAAGCCAGAAAGGAAAATGAATCAAAGCTTCCGCACACTTCTGTTACACCTGTTGTCTTTATTGAAGGTTTTTGTTGTTTTATAGTTGTATTTTAGACATATTTTTGCAGAAGTCCAATCTGTGACCGATAGGCTCGACCAAAATCTTAATTAGCATTCAAATTCCAATTATGCAGTTGCCACAACAGCAGCAGCCAACTCCAAAACGACCGAAACAGGGTGAAGTCGAAACATTCTTACAAGGGCGCATGAAGCTGTCTGTGGAAATTCAAAGATCTCGGCCAGAAAATCCTAGAAAAGCTCGCAAGCCTGTGAAAATCAGTGATTTCGATTTGGTTGCTGTTCTTGGCCGCGGCGCTTTTGGAAAGGTAAGAATTTTTTTTTCATTTTTTCATTGTTTGTGTTTTGTTTTGTTTTGATTCGTTTTCAGGTCTTGCTAGTCGAGGAAAAATCGACACATCAAACATTTGCTATTAAGGCACTGAAAAAGGACCACATTCTTCAAGATGATGGCGTTGAGAGGTAAATTTTTGAAAATTTTACTAGTATGTAGTAAAGGTTTCGTGTTCCATTCTCTTTTTTTCCTTTTATAGTGCAAAGCTCGAGAAACGTATTTTTCAAATCGCAACGGAGCATCCTTTCCTTGTTAACATGCATTCGTCTTTCCAAGATGAAAACCGCCTGTTTTTTGTAATGGAGTATGTGCGTGGTGGAGATTTGATGGGACACATACAGCAAAAAAAGTATTTCAGTTTGGCTCGCACAAAGTTTTATGCGTGCGAGGTTTTGCTCGCGCTTGAATTTCTGCATGCAAACAGGATTATTTATCGGTAAATCAGCAAATGTTTTTTTTGTTTTTTTTGTTTTTGGTGGCTGAGTAGTGAATTTTCACAGAGATTTGAAACTTGAAAATATCTTGATGTGTGCAGATGGCCACATTAAGGTTGCTGATTATGGTATTTGTAAAGAGAATATCGATTTTGGTGACAAGACTAGGGTTTGTTAGTTTTTGTTTATTTCTTTTTCCTTTTAATTTACGCTTGCTGACTTTCGTGTGCTTACAGACGTTTTGTGGTATTTACACATCAATTTTTGCATTCCTAGTTTGTATTAAATTATTTTATACTTCCTTGCGTTGCAGGTACCCCAGATTATATGGCACCTGAAATTCTAAATGGTGAAAAATACGGGCGAGCTGTTGATTGGTGGAGTTTTGGAATCCTAATTTACGTCATGCTGCATGGAAGAGTAAGTTTGAAGTATTCGTCATGGTAGTTTTGAAGTTTTAATTTATTCCCTGTCTTAGTATTCATATAATGGAGTAATTGAGAAGGATATTTTGAAGGCAATCTATAACGGAAAAGTTGATTTTCCTCGTAAGACACAGACAGAAGCGGATATCGCAGACTTGCTGAGTGGGGTGAATATATTCTTTCTTATTATTAACTGCTTAATTCCTTTCATTTTAGCTTTTGGAAAAGGATCCAAGACGACGTCTAGGTGGAGGTCGTGACGATGCAAACGAAATTAAACGTCACCCATATTTTGCCGGCATCGACTGGAACACATTTATGGAAAGGCGCGTGCCGCCTCCATGGCGACCAGAAGTGGTTAGTAAAATAATGATAATAATAATTATATACATGTATATAAATATAAATTTATTTTTTTATTTTCTTATTTTTTATTTTGATTTCATTATTTGTCACTTTCTATCATGATAGAAAAATGATAGAGATTTTTCAAACTTTAAAGCAGAATTTACCGAACAAGCAGCAGATTTGACGCCAATGAACACTGTTTTGAAACCGTCTGACCAAGCCAAATTCAATGACTTTGATTTTGTTGCAGCTTAGGCTGGACATCAGCACAGTCGCTCATGAATGAACTGCTGATATTTTTCCAAATTGAATACATCTTGGTTTTGTAGTTAAAAAACAAAGCAAAAAATAAAAGCTTCAAAAATGAGCAGTTGGTTTTCTTCGGCACCTGTATTGCCATTCCCAGCCGAGCCGGTTGTTCGCGTTGTAGATCCCGTTGCAAGCACAGTTGCAACTTCACCGCCACTTGCGATAAACAGTCTTGTTGCATCACCCGATGACTTTAAGTGGCGAACGAATGTTCCTTCAGCGACTGAGGCGTTTACTTTCTATTTAACCCTGTCTAATGGAACTTATATTCTTGCGCAGGTTCTTGAGTTTTTCAATTAGATATAAAAACTTTACTGAAATCTGCCACATCTTATTCTCCTAGATGGTTTATTCGGCGGTTGGCCTGTCGCCGTCAGTTCAGGTGACGATTTTTGTCTCCAAATTGGCGCTGAAACACCCAATTGACTTCTCAGCAACAAAAATAATAGCCAAATAATAACCCTTGTGTACTTAAAACCAGATGACGCTACGCATGTATAATTCAGACAAGACAAAATACGCATCGACGCTATCGCCATCAATGTCGAGCTTCAAGGTATCCGACGACAAACTTTCAGTTGCATGCGAACAGATGCAGTTTACATACAATTCAACAACGCGCGGATATACGCTTGTGTTTGACCTCGGAGTAGATGTCGCTGCAGTCAAAGTTGTTTTAACGCCGACCGACGCGCCTTTTAAAGTCAATAACGGCCGATTGCCTTTTGGAACGAAAGACTCAGATGGATTTGTAGACGCTGCATTTTACCCGCGCCATGAAGCGAAAGGAACTGTTTCTTTTGAAGGAAGCACGACAAATGTTGTGGGATGGGGCAGTTCTAGTCATGTCGTGCAATGCAAGCCGCAGGTTCCTGCAAAATGGAATTTTGTTAATCTTCAGAACGAAAAGGACGCTATCATGTTGTATGAGGTATATTTTAATTTGATTTATTTTGACACGTTATTTTGCTTCTTATTTTTTCTTTATTAGTTTGACCTTCCAAAAGGTGCCAAATGCACAAGTATCGGAGCTGTGATTCGAAATGGACGGACAATTGCTGTGACAACAACAAACCGCAGCGTGCATGTGCAAAAGCAAAATGACTCGAAATTTAGCGGATATGATGTTCCAACGCAGCTTTTTATTGTTTTGATTGGTAAAACTCAAGACTCGGGAGAAGATGTGCACGTTGAAATTTCGATTGTTCAAAAGAATTTGTTGGATGCCATTGACGTTTTGGCGCAGCTTCCGTATTTGCTTAAAGTCTTTATTCAGACGTTCATCACTGCTCCGTATGTTTATCAGTGGTACGAAGATGTTTCGGCCAAAGTCACCATTGGCAAAGATTCTTTCACGGTTGATGGAAAAGCCTTCATTGAGTGTGCATTTTTGTTGAAGGAATAACTTACATCTACTTGAAAGTATTGGCGTGTTTTTTATTTTTTATTTTTTTCTCATTCCGAGTTGTCAATAAAGTCAATTCACTGGAAATGCATAATGCTCTACTTGTCATTCAGCTGTTTTTAATTTCAATTTTTTTTTTAAATTATCAATTTTAATTAAATAAGGACGACCATTTTGCTTGAAAAAATAATGTGTTTATCATCAACAAATGTGCAAACTAAATTTCCAAAATTTCTTCTTGTTGGAACCATTCACAAATAATCATACATATAAAGTACTAGAATACAAAGTTAATTCAACATTGACTAAATTGGATATCCTATTTTGGATCAAATAAACCAGCGATTGAGGTTACTGAATTTTTGATCGTGGGTTTCATGTGATGAACGAACCATCAGATAACTAAAGAGAAAATGAATTAACACGCACGAATAGTCCATACAAACTTAACAGCATTAAAAAGTATGTATTTTTTCACTATTGAATGAATTTAGCAGAGAGTGTCTAATAAAAAAACGGTATCATATGCTCTCCTATACACTACTCCTGTAGGTTGACGTAAACATTCTCAAGTAGCACCCAAACATCGCCGTGTAGTTCGCGCGCTGTGAACTGTACATGCGGCTCTGCTTTCCGCTGAATTATTCTGCCACCCCACCAGCCGTGTGTCTGTATATGCACCGCTGTCGCCAGCAAACGTAACCAGAGACAAACGCAATATGAACATATATACCGTTTGTCTCGATATGCTTGGCACCCGCGTCAATGCCGACGCTGCCACCACGACCAGCGGTGCGTTTCCCTACTCGAGTCGGTCATTCAGCTATTCGGCCAAGAGCAAAATGATGCGTGAAAGCTGAACGATTTTGTGAACACTTTTTCGATGACAAAAAATTTGCAGATGCTGTCACGCCACTGCAATATGCAAGCATTTTCGTGTTCCGGCTGTGCTGACACAACGGAAGCTCAATGGCGGCATGTTGCGCCAGCAAGCCCTGACAGAATAGTGCCGCGTTACATCGCCCCGCCTTTTTGTCAGAGAGTCCCTGGATATTGCACGCGCGCGCCGTGCTGCTACCGAACGTATTGCTGCGGACTCGCTTGCTTCAAGCAAGATTGATGCAGATGGCTGGACGTCAACATCTGCCAACAAGTCATACCCGCGAATTATCTCAACGAATCACAAAAATTTTACACATAGTTTATATACTACAACCGAAAATAGCAGTTCTCTAGAAAATTGCAAAGGAGTTCATAACTATCTCTTCAAGCGTTGCACCGAGCGTCGAGCTAGTTTCTTCTCCAAAAGTTTAGTATGTTCCGCAAATCAAAACGAATGAAAAACGAATGATTATTCGCATTGTTGATTCTACGAAAACTGTTCCAAAATTAGTTTTGAAAGATTTGCCAAAGCTTGACTACCAAGAAACAAAACTATTTGAGTCAATTGTTGTTTCAGCTCCAAAGTTCCCATCAAAATGCCACTTTTCGTGTCTTCCTTACGAAATTATGCTACAAATATTGAATATGCTTCCAGTTCAATCCTAATTACTCTCTGAAAACACAAAATATTTTTACATTGCCACAAAAAACAGCTATCTTTGGAGAAATTTCTACAACTCGTTGGATTCAAAACTAGAGATGAAAATTTTTTCGATTGGTGATTGGAAGCACGTTTATACACTTTAAATGAATGGAATAATTCAAGATTTGAGGTACTTACACCGGAAAATCTCGTTTGAAGAGGAAATGTTAAACAAATGATCAAAAATTTTATAATGTTAATCGAGCTAGTATTCGTATTCACATCTGGAGTGCCATTAAAGGTGGAGACGATATTTTTGTTTGTATTTCACCCCCAGGATTGAGTAGCTCTCTACTGCAAAGATATACCGAAAAACTTCAAATTTGAGTTCCAGTTGATTTTCGCACGGATTGATTCAAATAACTGTGCAAGGGTTTTTATTCAACGGCGATTTGACACAGTGGCGATATAATCGTGGCAACAACGGGACACGGGTAATAGAGTATCTGTCAGTGTGAAAATGCCTGATGCAGTGCAAAAACTTGTTTTTGTGATGAGTTCATTTTAATTTTGAACCTCAATTCTGTTTGTTGATTGTCTCTTTTTTTTTTTTTTTTTTATTTTTTTATTGTTTTGGGTGGCGTTCACCCACTGTTTGTTGCTTTTAATTTGAGTGGTTCAAAGTGGAGAGAAATCAAATGTCTTGTCTCCGGTTTTGCTTGGCAGGCATTTAGTTTTTGGGGAATTTTCAACCAATGAAATTATCCATAAATTTACGATATTCTCACGATATCAGGTCTACAACACGCATGAATAACATTGCTTAAAACAATTGCCTCCTGCAGCGAGGATTAATAACGTAATAAACAGAACATTGGCACAACAATACCGAACACCCTTCATTTACACGAGGAACCACCAGTGACACCGTGAACGCAACATCTGTTCAACGAATGATTTCTGCCGCTGTTGGAGTCACAATAGTTCGATAAAGATATTCGACGCAAGACAGCGCTTCAATGTATACGCGAGAATAAACTATTTGGGGGTAATGGGAGCGTGAAGTTGGGGTTGCAAGCGACATCTGATATGCGGCCGATAACAAGAACGTTTGGAGAATTTGTACGGATTGCACATTATGAAGGTGTGCGAAGGGTTGGCTCCTGCACTGTGAGCTTTATACATTTGTATATATATTTTTTGTCAACGTTTGTTTGTATCAAACCAGCGCGATGCAAGCACCATGAACTATTTTGTATTACATTGGATACGAGGAAATTCGAAACTCTCTCTCGTCGCGATTTTCTGAATTTGGAGCCAACTTTTATGGACCATTATTTACAGGAATGATTGCAAAAAGTAAAGAATCACTTTTTTAATTTTATTCATATTTTTTCCATCGGCTAAAAACGCCACTGTTTTTTTTTTTCAGCTTGCACGACAATAACAATTTCACCCCTTGAACTTATCCGCACTCGAATGCAAATCGGCACAGGCTCGGATACGACATTTTGCAGTGTTTTGAAGCAAGTTCGCGAAATGGTATTGACAAATGGTATAACATCCGTATTTCGAGGCCTCGGACCCACGCTGCTCCGATATGTCTCCTTCAGCGCAATATACTGGTCATCATATGAACAAATCAAGAGACAGTTTTCCACCGCTGCAACTGCAACAATTCCAAAAAACGATTTCGCAACCAATTTCACGTCTGGCGCAACGGCAGGAGTGATTGCTGCCTGCCGTCGCGACAACGCCGTTTGATGTCGCAA
The DNA here is from genome assembly GCA_027596945.1 of Physocladia obscura. Classification (NCBI taxonomy): domain Eukaryota; kingdom Fungi; phylum Chytridiomycota; class Chytridiomycetes; order Chytridiales; family Chytriomycetaceae; genus Physocladia; species Physocladia obscura. The sequence goes on from JADGJH010000879.1 coordinate 13,133, forward strand.
AGACGTTGCAGCAAGTTATGCATTATAGCGAGCCTTGCTGTGCCGTTGCGGAGAATCGGCGGAAAGCAGGAATGAGTATGGTGGGCGTTATGTGGAGTGTTTTGGTAACTGAAGGAATACGGGGGCTCTTTGTGGGTCTTGGTCCTCGGGTTGCGAGAATCGCTCCTGCTTGCGCAATCATGATTTCGTTTCATGAACTTGGGAAAAAGTTTTTTGAACGACTATGAAAGAAATATATATGTGTAATTGATGTATTCAAGACTTAACAAATATCCTGAAAAAAAAAAGAACGGGGACAGACAAAAGTATGAGATTTCAAGAACAATTTCAAAAATGTGAATTGAATTGTGGCAAAACAGACTCTCATTT
>JADGJH010000880.1:0-13499 GCA_027596945.1 Physocladia obscura
GTACTGCTGCTTCTGCTGTCACAAACTAGTTGTGTCAGCATGTAATGCAGTCAGCATTGAACATATATGGTTAGTTTGTTCAGCACCTTGTTGTTATTGTCAGTGTTTTACAATGTAGCTGCTTAAAGTCTATATTGGAAAAACAACTTTGTTTATCACAATGCCAATTAGGCTCTTTCTGTCATGACTACTGACATACTTAAACCTAGGATCACTCCGGTTCTCTACTCTAGTCTACTATGCAAGCCATGCCCTTGTGCAAGATGATCCAGGTGATTGGAGTTTTCTTTTATTAATGTTCTTTTTTTGTTTTTTTTCCTCAAAAGTACAGATTTCAAAACATAGCCCTTGGGAGCTGTGAATGTGGTCTGTTGGTGACAAAACTGGGTGTGCGCCTAGCAGCTGTCACACTCAGTTTGTCTGTGTTTTTATTTTAATAAAGATAAAATTTATTTTAAAATAAAAACAACATGGAAAAACAGCAGGCACAGCTGGTTCCATCTCCTGATGAATCTCTGCATGCTGCGTGCATCAGTGCATTAGTCAGCAGCTAAACGCTGATGTGTCACAGCTGTTTTGTTCTCTTTTCAATCAGTTTTTATAATAATTTTATATTTTTATTTTAAATAAAGACAGACAGACAACAGCCAAAGTGGCTCTGTTGTCTGATAGGTGTCTGCACGCTGCGCACATTCGTGTAAATCCTGGCAGGTAACGTCGACATTGTGCAGCTGTTTTTGTTTTGCTTTGTTTTGTTTTAAATAATAAATCTCAATTAATTAGATTTTTATTTAAGAAAAACAATGACAAAACTCACTGTGCACAGCCAAGCTTATGCTTGATGCGTACCCTGTGCTGCGCACATCAGCACCACCTCCTGTGGATGGTGTTTTGATGTCGCATGGCCTGTTTTGAATCGTTGCAGTACATTTTCGCAATGGTTTGTTTTTGTCCTTTGGAAAAATTTACTGGGCAATTTTTTAAATAATAAAAATAATAAAAACAACAGAAACAATGTATTTATTTTCATTTATTTAATTTGGACCAAAATAATAATAATAAAATATCTTTTATTTTTTTATTACTTTTTCTTTGCATTACTTCTTTTATTCCATTAACTCTCACCACAGAGTCACTGGAACTTCAAAAAGTTTCATAATGGAAAGAAATCACCATTCAATCTTTGTGTCTAAATAATAGAAACAACACATATGAGAAGGTATGTGAGCAAAGCATAAGAATGAGATTTGGGAAAAGGAATTGGATTTTCTTTTGGATTGAAATTTTCTAAAATGAATAAAAATATAATTTTTGACTGAAAATCTTAGTTCTCATGACCTCTAATGTTGAAATAGTAAAAGTTACAATGTAGATTTTAACAATGCCTTTCTTGAATTGCAGCTAATTGCTCACAGTAGCACAGTGGTTCTTGCTGATGACTCTGAAGTTCAAATTCTTGGACATAGAACCATCAAACTCAATTTTCATAATGTCAAATGTATTGTAGAAAATGTTTTCTTTGCCCCCAACATCACTGAATTTCAGTCTTGCTAATGGTACATGCGATGCTGTTTCTTTTCAGACTGACAGTGTTTATCTCCAATACCATAATACTGAAAAGGATATTCTTATTGGCACTTGTATTGGAGACCTTTTTATCTCCAAATGTCTGACCACACTTCAAAAAATCTTTTTACTGGTAAGACAGCAACATCATTAGCTGTTCACACTATTCAGCGAAGACAAGACCAAAAGTGATTAATTGTTGTATTATTATATCCGGAGTGGAGAGGTTCTGTTTGGGGTTTGTGGAGATTTGGGACTTCATGGCAATTCAGAAATCATTGCTGAATTGCTGCTGCTGTCCAAATCCCAACCTTCCACAGTCCCCAAATGCAATCACCACCATCTGCAGAAAGCCAGCAAACATTCCTGAAGAAAAGAAAATGAGGCCACTCTTCTTTCAAATCATTATCTGACATGATTTCTTCAAAATAACAGACAGTAATCCTTTTACTCCTGGTTCCTCCTAAACTGGTGAAGACGGTAATTATGAAAACTCTGTTGGTTCTGCTATTTCTAAGATGAACGGAAACAAAACATCAGAACTAATTAAATTTTCTCAATCTAAACCATGTTCTACAAACTAGCTTGCAGTTGTACAAATTGTCCTTGGGAGGAAGTTTGGGCATATTAATTTTCATTCTATTCTCAATACTCTTAACGCAGTGGAATTGAACAATAAATATAAATTTTATGTTCCATCTGAAAATTTATCATATTTTGAAAAATCAACCCTTAAAGTTGCACAATTTGTTTTAAACACAAACTTACTAGAAAACCCATAGATTCAACAACTATTCCAGCTCCACATGTTAGTTTTAGAATACATACTGATGCGGTTAAGATTGTAGGAACTGACCCAGATAATAATTCTTATTGGCTCCTCATAACAGGTGAGTTCACTAGATGGAGTACAGTCATTCTAATAAGAACTAAAAGTCTTGCTGCAGAAGTCTGTCAATTTTATTAGTTATTGGGCTGACCACCTCAAAGTAGGTTTATAATTTAAATCTGTTTTTAAGTTTTGTACACGTTTTGAACTTTTGGATATTTGACTTTTGATCTGGAAGCTACGATTTTAGTATCAATTCAAATAAACAAAGCAAATTTATTGAGGTCCTTGCAGTTCACAAACAAACCTTCTACAAAGAAGTAAATTATAAACTTCAAATATGACTTCTACAACAGTGGTTAAATTCAAAGTCACGCCTATCTGTGGATGTCAAACACCTGCGCTTGCAATCTCAAGAAACTCGCAAAACATTAAATGATTTCACTAATCACACTTGATGAATTTCGCAGCAAACGAGTCGCGTCACAACCAAGCAGATAATTTCTCTCGCTTTGGTGCAACAGTTTACTCAAACTCTTGCTTCGGCGAAATAATTTGAAATTTGGGTTTCGAGAGTTTTTAGCCGTTTGGGTGGTTTTTTGGAACGGTGTTTCAGTGTGAGTGTTTTAGGGTCGATTTTGGGCAGATTTTTGCAGTTTGGACTGCTCAAAGACCGTTTTTAAAGGAGTAGCGCAGTTAGCAGTTCCAGGAAAGTAGTAAATTTCGATGAATATGCATGCGAAAATTGCTGGGCGCACTTGTTGATGAGTTAGAGGGCTCGCGGAGTTTTTGAAGAACTGAAAAATATATGATAGTGCTACTTTTGATTCTCTGCATACTTTTTTGAAAGCTTTTCTGCCCGAAAGATTTCATTTCAATTGTGGGAACTTTCTGGAAAAAATCAAAGGCAAGTTTTGAAGAGAGAAGCGGGTGCGGCAGATGAAGGCTGTTGAGTAGTTTACTTTGCGATCGTTGTTTCAAAAGCGAATTGGCCGGAATTCCGGCTTTGCGTTCCGATTGCTTTCCGGTTTTCTTTGTTTGAGATTTGCCAACAATTGAACCAAAACTTCACCTGTTAACATAGCCGTTTTTCTTTTTGTTTACGCAGGTTATTGGCGACAAACATATGCTACGATGCCAATGACAGCAACCGCAACGGCAACGCTCAAATCAGCAACTCCCTCTTCATTATCGCTTTCATCAGCAGAAACAGCAACTTCACAATCACCAATCCCTTCTTCCCACACCGAAATCTCCGAAAGCGAAAGCAAAAAAACGTTTAACTCCAGTCCTTTCTACGGTAAGCAGTTGCCACTTTTAAACGCGTTAGATTTGCAATTTGTGATTAATCGAAACGAACCTTTCTTGCGTCAAGAACTTTCTCCCAGCGGCTCATCGACGACAGCAAACCTTCCTGCAAAGTCTTCATCTGCTGGCGGCGGCGATTCCGTTATTACTCCTGCAATGGCAAAATTGTCTCTGTTACCTTCAGATCAAATTTCCAGTGAAACTGTTTCTTTGAACTCTCAGCAGGTGGCGTTTGAATCAAATAAAGTTGGCGAATATCTGGTTAGTTTCTAATAGTGGCCGACGACTTTTAAATTTCATCTGGGTTATGTGGAAATTTAGAACAAAAACCAGGGTTCGGAAGACAACGGGAGACCAGAATGGTTCAATTCTTTCACGTCTTGGATTGACGACTTGGACATTGACAGCAAGCAGTCTTCTATGCGCGAAACCGTTACTGATTCCAAGGTGGCTAAACCGATCAGCGTTATGGACCAGTTGGTGAATCCTGTGTATAATTTTGGTGTTCTTGAGCCAACTGCAGACAAAAGATTTTCACAAACATCAAGTTTCTTCAGTTACGACAGTGACGGTGTATCTGATTCAGGCTTTTATGGCGTTTCACGTAAACATTCTTTAGACGTTGAAGCCTCGTCAGCATCGCATTTTTATGGTGATTATCCGTTGCGTCTGTCAGCAAGCAATCCGTCACTGTTTTCACCCGCAAATGCTGGAAGATCTACTCAAATACCATGGATCTCGAAAGTAGCTGGAGTCCAAACAATGGATCCCGGAATATCGCCGTACCTGCCAGTAGAATCTCCTTCAATTTTGGCACAAACTCCGAAAATGCCGGAATTTGAGCCTCTCAGATATTCTCCTTCCTCATTTGAATTCCCACCGTCAAAGGGCCAACCGAAATCTTTATCGCCAACGTCTTCAAACGGGCTTTCGCCAATGTTTTTCGCACCATCTCATAATGTTCATACTCTAGAATCTACTTCCGTCCTCCAAAACACACCCCGTGGCACTATCTCTCCAGATCGTACTTTCCAACACCAAAGTTATTGGCCAAACTCACAGCCTCAGAACACGTTTCCGTATCACCTATCGAGAAAAAATTCCTCGCCGCCACACTCATCGTTGGCTCACTCTGCAACGCCGTCCCCACCGGACGTGACTGCACCATCTCGCTCCTCGAGCCTAAACCCTATGTATCCGCGTAGTAACGGCAACTGCACGGGGACATCAATTTCGTCTATTATTGCGTCTGCACCAGTTGGATCCGGGATTATTCCTGCGGTAGTCATGAAAGGTATCAAGAGTAAAGATCCGTTGAAACCAGGAGACTGGATTTGTCCTAATAGTGCTTGCCGGTTTCATAATTTCGCAAGAAGAACAAGTTGTGTTGCCTGCGGTACAAGTGACAGAGGTGCTGGTAGATTTTAAGATTTTAGGTGTTGGAGAGAGTTGTCAGACGGTGCTGATGGCTTTAATTTTTTTTGCATGTAATTGCATGTTGAGAGTCGGGCCGGCATTTATGTATCACTTTTTTGTTTGTTTTATTTTTTTTGGATTTCCCTTCTCGTTTATCCATATTTTGGGGTTGTAATTTTCTGGGCTATTTTTTTCTTCAATGTTTTGGGAGCCACGTTTTTTATTTTGCTGAATTTGGAGAAATTAAATTTTTCTTTTGTTTATGCACTTTTTTGCTAACAAAAACAATATGCTGTTAAATTTGAAGCTCTCACTAGTGCAAGTCATAGTAGCAGGCAGGGTTAGGAATTATACCGTATAATACTTTTTAACATACAAATTATACGATATAATACTGTTAGTATACTAGTATTATACCTTGTTTTAATAAAAGTTTTCAAACATATAATAAATCTTTATCAAATATTGAAAAAGATGCTGTACAAATTTACTTTTCATATTGAAATTTTATTATACAAATTATACCGCATAGTTATACCGTATAGGTATAATGCTCCCTCGTAACAGGCAACTTATGCATGTACAAAAAAAGGAATTGTCAGGAAAACTCTTCTTGGCTACAAAAAGTGCTAACCAATCAAGCATTACAAGTTACACACGTTGTGTGTGTGTGTGTGTGTGTGTGTTTTGGATTTTTTTTGACATTAAATGGAGGATTCAGAACAAAACAGTTTCTTGCATTTTCCAACTTTTCAACTCAAAGTTCTACTACAAAATGTTACCTATCCTTTGACAAGATTTAGATCTTCTTCAATTTTCGCATTTCCGTTAGATTGTGGGTATCATTTTCATATTTTCCATGCATTTTTCTGTTTAAAATTTCAATTTGTCTATTTGTTTGTAGTTTACTTCTTTGCAGTCGAGAAACGTTTAATTAGTATTACTATTTTCACAATCCCAATTGTTTTTTTATTTATTTTATTGCAACACTACACTGCGCAAAACAGGCAAAACAGGGTATTGAAAGAAATAAAATAAAAATTGACTATATTGTGACTAAAAGCTTATCTTCTGTTGCAAAACCTCTGCCAAATTATTAAAATTTTTGTCTTCAAATCAAAAAATACAAGCATATAATTCTTGAAAAGCGCCAATAGCAGCAGCACGAATTTTTTCCCATCCAAAGACAAACGTTCCTCCGAGAGCGAAAGGCAGAAGCAGAGAGCAAAGCCACAGGCCGATCGGCGCTGATCCAACAATAACCAGCCATTTAAGGAGTGGATGCGCATCAGTTTTAGCGGCAATGGCTTTCACGAGTGGCGAGATGCGCCGCTTGAGGATCTGCGCGACGGCAGCGGGAAGATAGACGAAACTGGTACTTGGGCTTGATAATTTTTCCGAGCCAAGCAACGGACTGAAAGCCTCCGAATCCAAATCGTCAGCAGAGGAGCAAGACGCGTCGAAATCTGTTGCAGTTCCAGTTTCCTCAGGCTCCAGGTGGAATGCCGTGGTTTTTGCCGCTGGGATATCTGTTTCTTCGGCAATCGGCTCAAGAGTGGGCGACAATTGCTGAGGAGTTTCAGAAGTGGTGGAAGCTGAGTAAAGCGAAGACTCCGAAGAAAATCCATCGAGAACGGAAAACGAGGCTGGCGCCGCGTCAGTTTCTGCAATTTGTGAAGATCCGGGGAGAGGATTTGCAGGTGGATTTTGGGTATGTGGCAGCGGGTTTTGCTCCGAGTATTTTGAATCGACTCTTTGTATCGTTCGGATATTTTCCGAACCAGAAACGGGACGCTCAAAAACAAAATTGCCTTCGAGTCCGCTTTCGCTTTCAGCGGGGGCGTTTTCTTTTTTTTCTTTGCTGTCGATACAGACGCGTTTGAGATGCTCGGCGGCGTCTTCTGTTGCTTGAAGTTTATTTTCCTCGTCTTCTTCTCCGTCTTCTTCGAATGGTAAGTTCGTTTTGATGTTTGGTGCCTGCAATTCCGAGTCCAGGCGTCTTTTCACTGGGAGATTGGCATGCAGTTGAGCTTGTTCTTGCGTATTGATGTTATGTGCAGTATCCAACGCGGTATTACTTTCGCTTTCGCTTTCGTTTCCGCTCACGCTGCCGCTAACGCTCACGTTACTGATGCTCATATTAATATCGCTACTACTCTGGCTGATTGTGTTTGCAGATGCACTGTTTTCATTGAATTCCGCTTCAGCTTCATGTTTTTCCTCCCAATGCGTGTTCGCTGCTCTGTGCTGTTTTTGCTTGTTTTTGTGGTTGGTCTTTTTCTTTGGCTTCGTTTTACTTCCACCCATTATTCTCGTTCGCCCTTTTCCTTTTTTTTCTCAAGTATTCGCTGCTGCTTAAACGCCCTGCTCGCTGATTGTTGTTTTTTCAGTTTGGTGCTTGCTTGGCTTGTGTTTTTTTTTCTTTCGCGTTTCCCAACAATCAAACAAAATGTACGCACATGGCTCTATTTAAGGCGATTTTTCGCCTTTAGCCATGAGCAAATAGTCTGGCAGCGCTGTTTTAATTATCTTGAAAGAGAAATAACAATGATCACACGCAGTCTTCACGCTGACTTAATTTGTTCTCCCGCCAACTACTGCCGCAATTGATGCTTCCCGAGATTCAAATGAAAGTTTTCGTCAAATGAAGCTTAATCTGGGCGCGTAGTGAAATAACAGACTCTGAAAGTCCCGTGCCTGCTTGGCAAGCCCATTGTCTCCCCGAAACGAAAAATGAGATGATCATGTGACTCAAAGCAAAAAAAAAAAAAAAAAAAGACCATTTTTGGCTTAGTTGTTTGATTCATCAAAACTGTAGTGAAGTGTGAATATTGTCATTCGATATACCAAGGATATTAGTTTTACTATATTGTTATTTATGTTATTTAACGAGCGAGTGTTACATTATTACAAACTGCCAACATTTTGGTCAAACAGGTGTATACAATGTTTGCTGAGATTTGAAGGATGGTTGAGAAAAAATTTAAAAAAATAAAAAATTAAAGGATGGTAACCTTACATTTGTCAAGTTTTTCTCGTTTTTTGCCATTTTGTTTTCACAAATGAATAGACAAGACAGAATATACCTGACAGTAGAAGCAACCGCAGCATCGTCATCCATATTTTTAAACGGAATAATACTCTCAACTAACATTTGCCGCGCCCACAAACTTCCATCAACATCATTTCTCGCATTTTGGTTCTCTTTTTCGAATTTTGTTTCGTCAGTGAGTATCCTCACAACCATCGTTCAAAGCTTCACATCAAATTCCGTCGATAACTCCAAACCTACATCACTGTCGTGCCAAATTACCGGCACAACCGGTGTCTTTGGTGCAATGCTGTCAGTCCTGATTTGTTTTGGCCTGACATTTCTTCGATACAATGTAATAATACGAAAAACGCGACTCATTCGCAATTTCGCTGTTATCTACGTGCTCGTGTCTGCCACCACAGCAGCCGCGATTGTGCTCGCGCCATACGTCTTTGGCGTTGCAGCGGCCACGTGTATTGCGCAGGATCTTGGCATTCTGCGAAACTGTTTGCGAGTGTCTGCGTCGTTACGCTTGCGCTTCCAATGTGTTTTATCGCGTTTGCGTATGCGTCGATTTTCTCGCGCGTGGCGAAATTGAATCGGGATGTGAAATCGGCGCTTGCGGTTGATGCCTATGGCTGCGGTCGCGGTGCCTGTGGCGCCGGTGGTGCTGGTGGTGATGTTGGAGGTGGAAAAGCGGAGGAATTCGGTGGTACCGCAAGTCATGCTACAGAGACAGCAAAAGGTCTACGCGTCGAACGCGATCCTCTTTGGAATATAAGGCGGATAAGTTTTGTAACAACGCAGCCGGAAATAACTGTTTTGCAAATCGAGGCGCCAGCACCTGCCGCACAAGACAGACTCGATAAACAGCAGATAGATCTGTTGAATCAAAGTATTCTGATTGTCGGCACTTTTATTATTGGTTGGACACCGTATTTTTGCCGTAAGCATCCATCTGTTGTTCAATGCTTTCAATTGTTTATCGTTAAAAAAAAATTTTTTTTTATAGTATTTCTTTACGAAATAACTGGACAGCAGTTTGCGTCACGGACGTTTGATTTTGTTGGTATATTTTTTGCTCAGTTGAATGAGAGTGCAAATGCTCTAATTGTTCTCAGGTTTGACAAAAACATTCAAGCAAACATTAAAAAACTTTTCACTTCTGCCAATTCAACTTTTACTTTCCAAAATGACGAGTAATTTAATATTATCATTATTATTATTTATTTGTTACCGAGTTCCTTTGGAGAAAAGAATAAATATATGAATAAACACAGAAACTGAGCCACAATCAGTGAATGCTCACAAGTTGCATTGCACTTCAACGTGGTTGAGCGACAAAAATTCATTTACTTCAGTTGATGGAATCCCTCGCACCAACAACAAAGCTTCTGGCAAATTTGGAGCTACTCGATCCGCAAACACGACGAATCAAATCTCTAGTTGTCCTTGTGACAACTGGCGCATTCTGCCCAATCCACAACGGCCACATTGAAATGCTGGAAAGCGCCAAGTCCGCAATCGAAGCCAATCAATCAGCAACAGTAATAGCCGGATTCGTATCCCCAACACACGACGATTACACCAGCTATAAACTAGACGCATTAAATGTCACGGCATCGCATCGTCTCGAAATGTGTCGGCTCGCAACCTGCGAATCCATCTGGCTCGACGTTGATCCGTGGGAAGCTCGTCAGCGCAAGTTCGTCGATTTTCCGGCGGTTGCGAAACACCTGCACGAGTACCTCAACGAACGGTGCCCTCAAATACGCGCGTTGCTCGGGGCTGGTGTGAATCTACGTGTCGCGTATGTTTGTGGCGCCGATCACGCGCTGAAATGCAGCCTGCGCAGTCTCCGCGACGGCGGCGTTGCCGTTGTGTTGCGAAGTTCCGGAAAACGCGAACAGGATCAGTTCTTGCGTGCCACCCTCGAGCAAATGATGCTCAAACAATTTGGGCCAAAGTGGTGGATAAAGTGTTGCATTGCAGACGGAAAAACTGAAATGTTGAATGTGAGTTCTTCGCAAGTTCGGAGTTTGGTTTTGGCTCAAAATCGCGCCACGTTTAGTTTGCTGTGTCATCCGGCAGTTGTTCAGTATTTCGAAGAGAATGGATTTTGGCAGGGTTCAGCTAATTGATGAATGGAACTTACTGATAAATGTTTTTTGAAGTTGATGGCTTGACCCAGTGAGAGGTTTTGCTTTGGAAAAAAAGCTGCAGACAGAAGTGTATTTATCCTGCGAATATATTTGTATGAGCTCTTACACTTTCTGTTTTGTATACAATTAATTTTCAAATTTCCTCCCTCCCTGTTGCGCAGACTCTTTCATCTTTTCAACTTTTCTGACTTGGATTTTGTTATCTGCATACGCAACAACAATTTTTTGTGCCCTTCTCTACTTTTGTGAAATTTTCACTAGACACTGTCCAATTTTATCCAGCTGCTCCCTGCATTGCAGTTGAAAGTTTAAAACAAAAATTGAGACACCAATAGTAAAGTTTGATTTGCTTGCAGTATCTGAGATTCAAAAGCATAATCACATATTGCCTACAACTACGTGTGCTATAGCTTTCATTGCAATAAGTCTAGTAGTTTTTGCATTGATACTTATCATTGCTATTACACTCTCTTATAGGGTCAATAAATAAATATTTACTGTTTTTAAGGAAAAAAGAATCATTAACTGCAAAAAAAATAATTATATTATAACACTGTTCCAATAAGCGAAAAATAAAGTAGCAAGCAATTCAGTGAACACCATGACTTTCATGAACAATAGTCTCTGGAGACCCGCCGTCTTCCACATGCACTTCGTGAACTTCATTCCTCACGATTCCATACCCAGAAATATCATGATAAATCCATGCAAGAATAAACAGCGATACAACCACAAACGCAACCCACAGGCCAGCAATTCCGCCAGTGGAAAGATCCGCAAAACACATTGCCCACGCAACAACAACTCCAACGGGCTGAATAAACCGCAACGAAGTGTCCATGAGCTGCGGAATCCAACGCTTCTTGTCAACCAAAATGGATCCGTCGCGTTCGAATTCAGCGTGTTCTGCTTGTTCATTTTTGTTTCCCGGTTCAGCAGTATCTTCTCCCTCGAATGATATCCAATGAACAACGGCAAATTCACAGAGTCCAAAAAAAATGAAGAAGAAACATGCAAGCACGAAATTGTCCATTCGTGTGTTGTCTGTGTATAAATTGATGCAACGTTGTTAAATAGGGGAAAAGAAGGATAAAATAGATGGAATTTCTGACTAACATGACACTTTTGGCAAATCGCCGCTCAGCAAGAACATGAAAGATACGATTGCCAACAGAAGCGTAACACCAGCACCGACTCTTGTAGAAACCGCAGCAGAGTCAATCCAATACTGCGCCGACGAAGCAAGTGCAATAACAAAAAGCGGGATGATATAGCGCGTGACATAATACGTTGGAATGCGGGTAACGCCGATGGAAACGGTGAGCAGAGAATAATCTGTTTGGCCGACAACCTCGTTCATGTTTGTGGAAGAGTTGTCAACAGAATTGATTGTCCACAGGTCGGCTTTCAGCGGGTTGGTGGGGTCGCTGATTGGGTCTGGGAACACGGCGCCGGTAGAGAACCAGTCAAGGATGATTGTCGCATTGTCGTATGAGTAAGACACGAGCTGGAGGTCAAGTGACTGGGAATCATAGGGAAATTTGGTGAGGTCCAGGTCAGCGGCAAACACCATGAGAAAGTGCTGTGATTCAGAGTGAATAAATAATTAGAGGGTGTGCTTGGTATTGGCTTGTGAGGGATATTGGACTCACACGTGACCAGTAGAGCAGGCCGGCGGCCTTGAGCTTGAAGCTTGCGTCGAGGGCGGTCATTGCGGCGGCCTCGTTGTAGAAGTAGATGTCGGGCTTCCAGGCGAGGTCGGGGTCGACGTGGAAGGCCTCGCCGTCGAGCAGCGACGTGTTGAAGACGAGGCGCGGGTCGGTCCACTGCAGCCGCAGATACAGGTCCATGGTGAACGTGCCGGCCAGCGGGTCCAGGTCCTCGAATTTGTTGAGCTTGAGCTGGCACTGTATTACCGTCGGGTCGCCAGTCCCGGCGCCTGGCCGTGACAGCGCATCGTATTTGCTGAACAGCGACAGCTCCAGCGCAGTCAGGTTCGTGTAGCCTGTTACCACCGTTGTTGGCAGCGTGATGTTTTGCCCGTAAACGCCGAGCACGCAAGTCAGTGCAATACAAGCTGCCACCACCACGTTTCTCATTTTTTTTTTTTTTTCTCTCTTATTTTCTTAGCCACCGAATTTTCCTTTATTTTTATGTCCGCTTGGATTTGCGAAGGGGAAAAAAAATTGCGGAGATAAATGACTTCGGTGTTGCCTGCCCAGTCATTTAAATCCGAGTTTTGAAAAAATTTTAAGTATTCTTGAGAAAAAAATTTTTATTTCATGTAATATCTTCAGATGACTTTAGATTATTGAACGAAATCTAACAAACTAAACCATGTATTTCCTCGATTGTTGGAAAATAGTAGTAATTAAAAGAATGAAATAAGGGGACATTTTTTTTCCCTACTTTCATTAGCCAAGTCACCACTGAACAAAACCCTAAGCTGACAACAACAACTGCAAATAGTCGGCCAAACTCTTTCCACTTTTAAAATTGTCATACCATTTTCAACACGTTACTTGTTTGATGCCCCAATTTTTTTTGTTTTTAAATCATTTGCCGAAAATGAATTTAGCAGGTGTTGTGGAATTTTCAACTTTTTGATTTTTTTTGGTTGATTGATGTCAAATTGGAACTGCACAGTTATCGCATCTCCGATACTTTCGTGGAGTCCTTCATGCTCGATTTACGAATCGAGTGACGGCAGCGAACTTGTGTTGACGGACAGTGTGGAATGTGTTCAAGATTCATGCAGCCCAACAGTGTTTAAAAACAGCACACTTAACCAGGTTTCGGTCAAAGCAGGTGAAGGCAGTTGGTGCGCGAACATTAGCGTGACGGGCTTTTACGTGCCGATTATTGGCGGCGTTTGTCTTCCTGCCTTTCCCTCCCTGGGCTCGTACGACTCCTCTTACTGGCAAGCAACAGCCTCGATTGCCACTTATGCCGATTCCGATTCCACCTGTTCTGGGTCTGCGGTTTTTTTAGGCATTGCTGTGTTCAAGATCTGTTTTCCACTGCCGAACTCCTCAGACTTTTTCATGTTGGACCAAGATTTATTCGACAACATTTTCTTATTACGTTTTTCCGACAATTTCTGCTTTCACCTCGTTTCAACAACAAAAGCCACTCCAACCAGTCCGTGCATTAACGGCATCAAATTGACGATTACAAACTCCAC
>JADGJH010000881.1:0-13495 GCA_027596945.1 Physocladia obscura
GTATTAGTAAAGATAAACTACATAAGTATTCCAGTCATCATGAAAAAATTGAAGACTGCATTCTACTCCAATATGAGAACTTATGCGACGCTAAATGAAAAAAAAAAAAGAAATAAAAACAAGAAATAATTAACGTCAACAAGAACAAAAAAAAAATCTTTTTTTGCAAAAAATTTTCCAAGCTTACAGCAATCCTACTTCACGATGTACTTTCCATTTCTAGGACAAAATAGAGTAAAAAATAAAAATAAAAAAATAAAGTTGATATCAAACACGGGACGGAAAAGAAAAAAAGCCTTTGAAAATTACAAATTTAACACCACAGTGAAATTAACTGTAGCCAACAAAGAAAAATTCATCAAAATTTATTTGGTGCGAGTTATCTCCATTATTTCCATTTTTTTAACAATTCAAAGAACAACGACCTCTTCTCCAAATGTGACATCCAAAGGAACGTCACGAAACGCGTTTCTGTCAATGTTCAAGTACATAACTTCAGCAATCCTTCCACCATTTTCACGATCTACAATTCCAAGAGTTTCAGTGAGGCCAAACTTCTTTGCTAGTGCACGCATCGCAGTATTGTCTAGCAATGTGCCCATTTGAACCTGATCGGTTTGGATCTCGCAGCTCAGTCTGAGCAACACTCTCAAGAATTTGGCTCCAAATCCTTTTCCCAGGAAACCGGGGACAAATGCAATTCCAACATTGACTGTTTGTATTTCGTCAGTTGGTTGTGAGAATTTACCTAAAGCATCGAATCCAACAATTTCTTCGTTTTGAAGAACAAGAACACGCAAGTATTCGCGCTTAATGCGCGACTCAATATAGTGCTGCGTCAAGTATTTGACGTGCGTGTCTTGTATTTCAGCAGTTTCTGGCTTAAATGACACTTTGATGTATGTTATGGCGTTTGAAGGAGTTACTGGAATAACGACGAGATTGGTATCTGGTAGTACGATTTTCCAGTCATTCGTAAAGATTTTGTTGGTTTCCATTTGATCTGCTTTGTCTTTTAAATAAAATATATTGGAGTTTGATTATAAATAAGTAAATTTTTTCAAATTCCACGATTTTTGAGATCAACTCCTGAGCAAAAAATTTCTTTTCAAAAACGGAAAATGAAACAGAAAAAAAAAGAATTAAAATTCCACCGAATTTAAAAATGGAGAGACTAAGAGACTTAAAGGTCATGTTACAGGTGAATCTAATCCTGGAACAAGAGAACAACACAACAAAAGCAGAAATTCTCAGGTCACTTGGGACAGGTATTGAAAAATATAATTCAGTACATAATTTATTTTATCTAACCAATGCTCCGTAGGTGTTTCATTGATGCCAAAATCTGCAAAAACATAGACTGGAAATGAAAATGCAAACATCATTTCTGTTGTAAACAAATATTGAACTCAAGTTTCATCCAACTTTGCAGGTGATGTGCTCATGGCAAAAGCTCATTTGCATGAGTTATCAAAAGCTGTTGCCAAAGGCAGTGGTACCACAGAAATACACAATTACTCTTAAAAAATTGTCAGTCAGGGTAAATGTGAGTAACTGTCAAAGGCTGATGAGATTATTTGAATTTATTAAGTTTTAATCATTGACACAAAATTTATAATAAATTTTTTAAACAAAATACGTAATTTTTTGATGGATTCATCTAAATTTCTAGACTCAGGACTTCCAATGAAGGAATATTGCTTTATTGGAAATGCAGTTAAACAGCTTGTTGATGATGTGTATAAGGCAGACAATGCCATTGATTTGAGCATGGTAATTGGAACATCAGGTGTTGGAAACAATAAGGTTGAGCAAAAGACTTGTCATTCTCAGTTGCCACTAGGGAAAATATTATTGAAGGTATATTTATTTGCAAATTTGACAGATAATTTTTTGATTTGGGTTCCATTGCCATCATATCATGTGAAAATAGCAGAGCAAATGAATGGAGATGTTTGAAAAGCCACAGTCAATTCAAATTGCCACCAATCATCAAGATATATTGCTTGCTATGATATTCAGGAATCAGTCATTTCATTTGTGTGAAAAGCTTTAGAAACTGATGGACAGCTTTCAGAGCTTGCCAAATCTCCAGAGGTCTTAAGCACTTTGGAGTTAAAAAACCAATCATATAACTTTGCTGGCAGGTGCAAAGTTGGATTGTCTTACTGCTTTGAAAATTGGTCAAGAATTGGATAAATTGCTTAGATAAAAAGAGAAATAGGAAAATTTCTTTTGAAAAAGCTCATTTCTTCTGGTGTTGTCAATTGTGGGATCTTTGAACTAAAAAATTAGAGGAAAATGTTGTTGTGCAGATTGATTTTATTAATGGCTTGAGGGATATATACCACACCTGCTGGAATCATCAGTTTTCATGTTATTGGAGCTATGATCATCAAATTATTTGACTTGAGCTACTCTTACTTGATTAATCCATTCCTGAGATTCATCACACAATAAAAATATGAAACTCATTTAAAAAAATCGCTTTTGAAAGTTTTTTTACTTCTTTTCAATACCTTACTTGACAAAAAAAGCTGCATAATTTGATTTGACTTTTGTGCAACTGAATTTACAATATTTTTGTTTTCTTCTTTATTTTTCTTTGTTTTTTCTCTGTTTTTCTTTTTCTTTTTTCAAGAAAATTCAAAAAGGAATTTTTGAAAATTTAACTTTTTTAGCTATTAAAATCGTATTCTTATTGTTCATTCTGTAGTGATATGATGTATTAGTGTGGTGCACTGGATCTCTGGTTCAGTTCCCACTGCTAGCAACCTGTCTAAATGTCTTATTTACTTATATTTCAAATATGTTTGGACAATATTCCTCGCAACAATTTTTGTTTGTTGTTTTTTTAAATATTTTTTACTATCCTGTAAAATTCAAATCTGCAATTGATATGATGGTTATCTGATCGTTTTTTTCTCCCTAAAAACTGCTGATTTTTTGGCCAACTCATGCCAACTATCTTTCGGCTAATAATTATTCCGAAAAGAGGACTGCCGAAAATCGGACGATAAATTATCAGTTATTTTTAATTTAATTTTTTTTAGACGGTAACTCAACAGATTGGGAAAAGTGTCGGTAAAATTGTTGAAGGTCAAAAAACGAAAAATTACCCATTTCGGTCTGTTTGCCAATACTGGCGTTATTCGTGACGCTCAGCTTTTAAAGTTATACAATTGTCATGAGAGAAAGTAGCACATTCATGCTTTTGAAACTTTTTAAAACTGAAATCAAAATAAAATGCTTGGTAAATCAAGGGACGTTCATTTTTTATTGTGTTTATGTTATTACCGCTGTTTGTTGCAGTCAACTTATATCCTTTAACGGCAAAATCCCAGCTCAGAAAAGGAGAGTCGATAACCACATTTAGAACAAACGGAAAAAGGAAAAATCATGAAAGGAGTTCATTGCTTTGCAGTTGAAATTCAATTGGGCAGAATTTCAATTGAATTTCAAAGAAAGTTCACAGACAAAGATGGGACAATTGCTCTGCCTTCCAGGGCCCGAAGTCGCACAAGCGGAGCCGCCGATAGTGGTAGTAAATCTAAACGGTGGGTAAATGATAAAGAAGAAAAGATGGTGAAGGACGGTTAACGTACTGATATCTGATGGTTGCTTATTATGTGAAACAAATCAAACAGAGGACGCGCAGCCGACGGACGAAGAAACGCTTGTGTTCAAGACACTGGCAGCGGCACTGGCTTCGGCGGCCACAAATATTGAGGCAATCAAAGGATACGCCGGCTGCAGCGACGCCATTCGCACAGTGCGTTTCAGCCTCCAATCATTTCCCCAAATCAATTCACCAAATCTCCTTCCAATTTCAAAAAATACCAAATGCTTTACCCTACAACAACACAACATAACACCATACTATAGGCTATCAGCAGCCCCTCGCTTGAGGCGGAAGACGCTGTGTGGCGCCGCCTCACCCCTGCGATTGCTCAGCTGGTTGCTTTTTACAACTATTCGCTTCAACTCAGTTGCGTCTGTTATCCCCTCTTTTCTAAACACCGCTAATCTATTCTCTTTGCCATCCATTTTTCACCCCAATTCGAACAGATGATGCCTTCCAGAAAGCCCTCCACTTCTTTGCATCTTCCGACTCCATTGCCAATAACCTCGAACTCCATCAAGCAACAGCAAAAAGAGTTGCGGACGTTCTATTTTTCGCAAATAAGTTTGACGAATTAAAGGTGCCTCCTCTTCGGCCTGTTGTTATTTTAAAACCCCAAAGCACTAACTTGCCCCGCGCTACCAACTCACATTAACAAAATGTTCAGATGTCAAATACAGACTGCCAAAATGACCTGGCATATTACCGACGGTCACTCCAGAAAGTTCGTTTGGTCGGTGGCGGTACTGGCGGTGGTGGACCGCGTCAACTTATTTCTGATGACCTCGCAAATTCAATGTCAATGTTTTTTGCTCAACCTGCCCCAATGCTGTCGGGTATTATTTCGGCTTGTAAATTGGTAAAGAATATATCAAATAAGCATTATATTTGAGAAAAGTCATAATTGAGTGAAAAGAAGAAAATAAGAAGTAAAATCCTAACAAAAACAAAAAATAATGTAGATGAGTATAAAAGGGTCAAGCCGAGACTCGAATGCCGAAACATTGTCACTATTGGCGGCAGTTTGCTACTACGCTGTTCTACAAAAACGAACATTGGGCAGGCAAATGGTTGAATACTGTTTGCGCGTGCTGGTCATGTGCATAATTCTATATGACCATACAGACAAATACGGTGCATTTTCAAAAGAATCAAAAATTGATGTAAGCAAAATATTACAAAATAAATATTCATTTATTGAAAGAAAAAAAAGATCCGCGCATATGTACGACTTATTAAAGGAAATGGCGGACCGTTGACGTCAACTTTGATGAATGGGTTACGGTTTTCGACGACACATTTAAATGACGAGAATACGCCAACAAACATTAAAGATTACGTTAATGACGGCTGAGCTAAAAATTTGCTGTGTTTTTGTTTGTGTTGGTCTTTTCTTTTACTTTTTTTTTTTTTATTTGGCTTTTGGTTTTGTTTTGTTTGTTTTGTTTCTTATCTTGTTGAAATGTTTTTTAATAGAGATTTTGGGGTTGTTTTTGCTTTGTTATAGAAATATTTGTTGGAACAACCCATAAAAGCGTTGACAGGGTGTGAATAAACTGTAAAACAAGCCAGCTCTCCACAGATAATTTCTTTATTTTTCCTTTCAATTTTGAGAAAAAATCGCACAGTTCAATGAAAGCTGTCCTTGTTTCTGAACCAGTTGAGTAATACTAGATAATCCTTCCATGACGTCAAATCTTAGTGTACTAATATTACTGCGAAAAAACACAACAGGGTGACGCTAGCAAGCTTTATATCGGTGAGACAGAAACGCCATCACCAGGAACAACACAACTGCTTGTAAAAGTGCACAATTTCGCACTGAATCGCATGGATATATTGCAGCGCCAAGGATTCTACGGGCCTCCAGCGGGAGAAAGCACGATTCTGGGAGTAGAGTTTTCAGGAACCGTTGTTTCTGTTGGATCTGATGTTTTCAGCGAATGGCAGATTGGCGAAAGGGTATTTGGACTTGTGTATGGCGGTGCGTACAGTGAATACGTGGTAATTGAGGCAGCAATGGCTGCGCGGCTTCCGAACAAGATTAGTTATGCGATTGGTGCAGCGCTGCCAGAAGTGTGGCTGACAGCGTTCCAAGCGCTCTTCTGGAACTGCAGTCTCGTCACAGGCGAAGATGTTTTGATACATGCGGGAGCTTCTGCTGTTGGAATTGCTGCAATTCAACTAGCCAAAAACGCGGGCGCGTTAGTCATCCATTTTTGTGAATTTCAAATCCAGTCAAATTACTCATCTCGCCTTTTTTTCACAATAATAGTCGCCGCATCATTGTCACGGTCAGCTCGCAAGAAAAAATCGAGTTTTGCACATCGCTTGGAGCCACTCATGCAATCAACTATAAATCCGATGATTTTAAGACGAAAGTTGCCGAATTTACTGAAGACCGCGGCGTTGATGTGATTGTCGACTTTATTGGTGCAAATTACTGGGACTCGAATTTGGCAAGTCTTGCTTTCGATGGTCGTATGGTCATGCTTGGTTTCTTGGGAGGCCCCGTTGTCAATTCCTCAAACTTGGGACCAATCTTGAGAAAACGACTAACAGTTCGCGGAAGCGCTTTGAGATCTCGCAGCTTGGCTTATCAAATCAAGCTTAAGCAACAGGTTTTTTTGTTTGTATTTTTAGCCTTTTTTATTCAGTTTTTTGATTGATACTCTGACAGGTTGAACAAGAAGTTTTCAAACCAATTTTTGAAGGCAAGACAGACATGAGGGCAATTATTGACAGGGAGTTTTCTTGGAAGGAAATTTCTGAAGCTCACAGATATTTGGAGTCTGACAAGTCAAAGGGCAAAATTGTAATTACTGTTGATTGAGCTCAAATATGTAACGCAATGCACAAAATAAAAAAATAAAAAAAAGGTCAATGACAAAGTAACAAATAAAAGCAGCCAGTCAATCATGAAAATAGCATCATTTGACTACTCTTGTTTCCATGTATGCAAGAGAACTGACATAAGACACGCTAATTTCACCTCGTATTGCCGCAAGAAACATATTCATTATAAGCTATTGGATTAGAAATACCAAACCGAGATGTTTCGTTCCACGATCCAGAATGTTATTGAATGTTTCACGCCTCGCAGCCATTCAGCAGCTTGTATACAATCCTCAGATTATTTTTTGCTCAGAGTTTTCAACTGATTCGGTTAACTTTTACCAACTTGTAATTTTTGGTATTCAAATTTCCTAAATAGAGCCATAAATTTCTGGGATACGCAGCTACCGAGACTCATTTGACAGAGGAATTATTGGAATCACTGATATTGTCAGATTTGTCAACATCTCATCCGCCTCTTTCCAGAATGTCACAAGGCCTTCGTATGTTCTTCTAGTATGCCGCGCTGCTCAGACGTAAAATAGACAATTGCCACTTGTTGATATTTGTATTGTATTGTGGGAGCTTGGCAAGCAGCAGTGGCTGATGTAAATTTGAAGGTTCAAGCTTTTTTTGCTGGCAATATTATTATTTCGCTACATAATCGGCGTGATTCTACATTGAATGAGTAGAAACGTCGATAGAAGCACTTAGTTTTTCTGCGATCGAAGTGTCAGAAAATTTGACTGAAGAACAATGCAAATTTCATTTGGAATCAAAAGCATGCCAACAAAAGCAAGAAGACAAACGGAAGCACGGCCAGCACAGGCAGTGGTATTGGTAGTATTTACAGTACTGCAGTTTGCGCAGGAGACGCACGGACTGCCGTTTCTTCATACACGTGAGTGTATACTTGCCAGTTTACTTACTATTTATACTTACAATGTAACGTGACCCTTCCACCAACCAGCAAACGCGGGTTGCGCAGCGCCAACGAAAGCCGACGCGACCTGTCCAATTGTTTGCGCGCGCTCGGTTGCGCAGTGTCCGTCGAGCTTCACGTCGGCGGCGGTGGTGCAGTGCACGGCCAGTGGTGGCAGCGTGTGTGTCGACGGCTCGTGCGCCGCCAAGGGGGTTACGTGCGACAACGCGAATCTGGCCGCGGTCTGCGCGTGTCCGAAAACAGGGTTTGTGCTGGCCCCCGACTCGTCCGACCAGGGCTTCTACTTTCCCTGTTCTGACGCGTCCACCATTTCCGTCAACGCGTCATATTCCGCGTTCACAAGTAACCCGCAGCTTGTTGCCGACCAACCGCTTCTGCCAGTGTGGCGTGCTTGTGCGGTGCTCGGCAATTTTAACGCATTTTTGGAGTCTTCTGATGCCATTGTCTTCAACGAATGCACAGTTGTTCCCGCCACCCGCGTCAAAAATCCGCTTGCTCCTGAATTTCTGTGTACCTACATTGTTATGGCTGTCGAAATTATTGTCCTATTTTTCTACTATCTTGCAAAAACGGCCCGTGAACGTAACAATCTGGAACGTCCTTTTATGTCTGCCTCGACTCTCGCTGCCTCTTCAGATCCTAAATTCGGTGTTGACCGTGATGTGGAGCTACAAGACATGCGCTCTCCGACATCTTCTGACAAAGATATGGATGGTCTTCGATTCACAGGTTACATGAGCGATCCCCTTGGTTCAACAGCTGCAGTAACTGTAGCAGGTAATCAAAATAATGCTTTTATTTAGAAATAACTGAAACTTATTGCATCTAACCAGTAACATCTTTCATCTGGATGATTTTATTGACTGTGCTTGTTCTCGATTATTACGCCGTATTTTCGGGTTTTAACTTCCGGGAGGAATCCGATCTGCTTTTCAACGATCATGAACTACTTTCATCCGTGTTTATTGTCTCATGGCATTTCGTCCTCGTGTGGTTTCTCGGACTGAAAGTCATTCAAGATAAATCAGACAGCTACTTTAGTAAACGCGTTCCAATCAGCGAAGCTTCAATGGTTCAAGTCGAGAAAAAAGTTCCAGAACCAGTTGCGATTGCAAACATGGGATCAGTTGCCGAATGGGTTAGAAAAATCGAAGCCAAAGCCCGCATATACTTTAAAATCGAGCACAGCGCGACAATGGTTCCAGTTCAACTAACGTCAACCGGTCGTCGTTTCATTGAGTTTGAGTGCGTTCGATACGTATACGACGAACGAAACGGCCGATTCCAACCATACTCCTTCACTGTCGGGCCAACATGTGCCGACCTACATACGCAATCCAACGGTTTAACAAGTACGGAATCAAGAAACCGTTCTGAACTTGTCGGTCCAAACGCGATCGCATTTCCCGCAGACACATTCTACTCAGCAATGGGCAAAGAGTTTTCTGGAATATTCTATGTATATCAAATGATGTCACTTTGGGTCTGGATGTATTACGGCTATTACTATATGGGTGTAGTTTTGACGTTTGTCATCGTAAGTTCCGGAATCTCGAAAGTGCAAGTTTTCTTGACAGCCCAACGCCGTGTTTTAAGTATGGCGAATTTCACAGGCACAGTAAAAGTCTTACGCAATAACAACGAATGGCACACTGAATCAACTGAAGAGCTTGTTCCCGGCGATGTGATTGAAATTGTGGCAGGAAAACACGTTCTGCCAGTTGATGCGGTTCTTGTTGACGGCGGTGCAGTTTGCGATGAATCCAGTCTTACCGGTGAAGCATTACCAGTCGTGAAATTTCCAGTCAAAAACGATGCGAATATTGTGTACTCTGACGACGCAAACAAGAGTAATACCTTGTTTGCAGGCTGTTTTGTCCTCGAAGCACAGCCCTCAATGAAAGACAAGCCTGTTCGCGCAATCGTGACTGCAACTGGCGCCGTTACTTCAAAAGGGCGACTCGTGAAGGATATTTTATTCCCCACAAAAGTTTCGTTCGTTTTTCAAGAGCATTTGAAAGTTGTTTTTGGTGTACTAATGGTGTGGGGAGTTGTTATGCTTTTTGCATCAGTGTTGTTGCTCGGAACTACTGGAGCTGATGCGTGGTTTTACGGTATGTTTACGATTTCGCAGATTTTGAGTCCATTGTTGCCGGCGGTTCTTGTTATTGGACAAAGTGTTGCGTCAGAGCGGTTGGCAAAAAAAGGAATTCTTTGTGTAGATTTGGATAGAATTACATTGAGCGGAAAAGTCAAAGTGTATTGCTTTGACAAAACTGGTAAGGAGGCCGTATTTTTTCGCATCATTTTGTCGTTTTATTCGTTTTAATTTATTTGAATTATCAGGAACTTTGACTAAAGAGGGACTCAATTTTCTTGCTATCCAACCCGTTTTGACAACTGGCGGCGAAAAGAAATTTGGGCCAATTCTCACAGATTATACATCATTTCCGCAACCCCTACGCACAGCAATGCTAACATGTCACTCAGTCACAATGGTCGGTTCACAGCAGGTCGGCAACTTTGTCGATGTTGAAATGTTTCGCGTAACTGATGCCAATCTTGGTCGCCAAAGCCAAGCAGAAGACGAAGTCCTCATCAACATCCCGGACATCACAATAGTCAATCCGTCCACAAACGGCGATACACCCATCCAAATTCTCAAAAGATTTGAATTCGTCCACAGCAACGCGTACATGACAGTCCTCATCCACGACCCAATTGAAAAAAAGCTTTACTTGTACCTAAAAGGCTCATTTGAAAAAATTCGCGAAATCTGCGACCCATTAAGCCTTCCCGACGATGCGGAAAAGACTGCGCGGCACCACGCAAGCGAGGGCTGTTATGTGCTCGGATTCGCGAGGCGGGAAATCCCTGCCGCATCTATTGAGGACGTGGTTGGACTCACACGTGCGGCACTGGAACAGAAGGGTGCTGTGTCATTTATTGGGCTCTGTATGTTCCGAAATGAATTGAAGCCAGATACTATGGACGCGTTACATGAGCTGCGGGACGGAGGATGTCGCGTTGTGATGATAACGGGTGATAATATTGACACGGGTGTGTTTGTTGCACGCAAGTGCGGAATGATTGAGTCCAATGAGTATGGGTCTGTGTTGGTTGTGATGGGGGATTTGGATCCACTGGATAGCCGTAGAATTGTGTGGAAAAATACTGAAGATGGGAGTGTGCTAGATGAAGGAGCACTGATGGCGCAGCTTGCTGCAGCTCGGACGGGTAATTTCAGACCTATGGAGCTTGCGGTGACTGGGAAATGTTTTAACACGTTGTTGGATGTGGGAAGTTTGCGGCATTTACTTTTTGGTGAGGATTGTTTTGATTTATTATTTACATTAAAAAAAAACTCTCGCGCATCGCAAATAGATATTCGAGTGTTTGCAAGAATGTCTCCCGATGATAAAGTTATGTGCGTTCGACTACACATGGAAAAAGCCATTACTGCAATGTGCGGCGACGGCGGAAACGATGCAGGTGCCTTAAAAGCAGCACATTCTGGCATCGCGCTATCAGAAGCTGAAAGCAGTGTCGTAGCCCATTTCAGTTCCCGCGATCGCTCAATCTTCTCATGTGTTGAACTTTTACGGGAAGCACGGTGTGCCTTGGACGTTAGCTTTGCATCATACAAGTACTTGATTATGTACGGCGAAGTCCTTGCTCTCGTTGGCTTAATCCAATACTACTTCAACGTCAATATGTCTCAGGCAATGTGGATTCTCATTGATGGCACAACTGTGCCCTTGTCGTGGGCACTCACTCAAGCGATTCCATCACGCCGTCTTGCACGAACTCGACCGACGGCACGACTGCTTGGACCCGAAACTCTTGTTAGTGTGGTTGGCATGATTGTAATCAACGTGATATTCGGAATTGCATCCATTGTGATGCTGTTTGGCGAGCGTACTGCCAATTCGACTTGGTTCCAATGTAAAGAATTTGATGGAAATTATTACGATATCCGGCGGTGGTGGGAGCTGGCAGATAATTTCGAAGGCGAAGTCAGCGGGATTGTTATTGTGTTCCAAATTGTGAATGCTGCAGCTATCTTCAGCATGGGGAGGGTGTATCGAGCAGGTTTTTGGCGCAATTGGGTGTTTTTGACGATTTACGGTGCCATATTGTTTTTACTTTCGTTTTTGACGCTTGCAGACCCAAATCCTGTCAGCTGTCTGTTTCACATCAACTGTGGAACAGCAAATGCATTGGAGCTGTTGAATATCAACGCAGGCACCAACTACCGCACTGATTTTCTTGGAATTCCAGACACATTTTATGCATTCTGGGGACATAATGTGATGCCGATGCAGTTTCGGTTGCGTTTATGGGTGTTGTGTTTAGGAAATTTATTGGTTCTTGTCTTTTTCCAGTGGGTTGTTGTTTTGAATATGGGGAGAATGTATGCCAGAAAGAGGTGGCCTCAGGAGAGACTTTTTTATAAACAATAAAATATCTGTTGAAATGCATGATTTCCAAAATTTTTCACTAACCTTGGTGACAAAAGTATTAAGCTTTTACTTGACACAGTTGTTCTTATTTCATTTGTGTTACTGCTTAATCAGTTTGACTGTGTTGTAAGCAGAATTACAAATACTTGCAACTTTCCTCTTTCTGATTGAAAAAAATTCTTTGCATTTTCTATTACTCACTGGAAGGTACACAAAGTTTTTTTCCAACTAAGTAATGAATTTGAGTTTCCTTCAATACATTTCTTCTATTCAGCAAAAAATATAATTCAAATCACGTATATACACATGTAGTGTTAATTGGTCATTACAAAGGACACTTTAAAATACATGGATTTTGCTTTTAGATGAATAGGGCAATGGCAGGAGGGGTCTTCATAAGTTATCACTATGTAATAATAAATATCTT
The DNA here is from genome assembly GCA_027596945.1 of Physocladia obscura. Lineage (NCBI taxonomy): Eukaryota > Fungi > Chytridiomycota > Chytridiomycetes > Chytridiales > Chytriomycetaceae > Physocladia > Physocladia obscura. The sequence goes on from JADGJH010000881.1 coordinate 12,291, forward strand.
TATTCACATAAAAGCTTTTTATTTTTGATTCAATTCAAATTCTTGTTGTTGGTTGCAAGACAAACAACTTCTCATTATTTTCATTTTGAAATTGAAATTCCATTTTCTATTGAGTGACTTCCCCCTTCCCACCAAAAAATTTCTTTCACAACCACCAACAAAATTCTGTTAAAGCAACACCATCAACGATCAAAACACATAGCAGCACCCAAAATCACAAAACACAGTTGTTTTTATTTAATAAATGATATCACAAAAAAAGAAAACGAGAGAAGTAAAAACAAGAGTATAATTGTAAAACCACAGCTAATTTAAGCACAGGTCTTAATATGATCATCTATTTGAATTTTGCATCAATTTTTACAGCCAGGACAGAAGCTGAAGGTGTGACATTTCATGCATATACTCCAGGTGGCACTGCAGTGCCATGTTTCAGATTTCAAAGACGTATGAATCCAACAGCTGCAAAAAATGGGTGGTGTTTGGTGGCAAAAAAAAACCCACTATATGTGACTCAAAACACTGTGTGAGAATGTTGACAGTCCTGTATATGCCAAGATTATCACACAACAAAACTGGGGTGAGTCCACTGTGTTGTTCTGACCAAACAGACTTCATTTAAACTAAAATAGCATGCCATTTTGCACCTCTGTCAAATAACCCATTTTACTGAATGTAAAGTACATCAGAGTAATGCCTTTGAGCCTCAAACAAGTTGTGTTGCCTTCTATTTTGATGTTCAAAATTTGACCAGTAAGACAAAAGCATCCATTATTCTCTCCCCACTTGCAGTAATGAATGGAATGAAGCTGGCATATTGTCTGCAGTCACCTTGAATCTCATTTGGATGCAAAATATTGACACTCACAAGGGCCTTTGACTGTGAGTTATTGTCCTGTAATTTAATTCACATTTCATCAATGTTCATTATATTTTTCCAGCTGCTCATCCAGGTCTCAAAATCTCCCACCCACGTTTGTATTGAATCAAGAGTAAGGTGACTTGTTTGAGCCATGGTAATTGTCTTTGTGTTTGAAGCTGATTGTGTTTTTGTGTTGCCTAATAAACTTGTTGAACCATCCATCTTCTGACCATCCAACATCCCCATAAACTTCTGTTGATTTGCCATGTGTAACAAGGGGTTTTAGAGATGAATAATATTTATTGTTTTGTTATCACTATTTCAGAAAAGAAACCAACGGTTT
>JADGJH010000882.1:0-13484 GCA_027596945.1 Physocladia obscura
GGGATGAATGAACACTCAGAAAATTTTCGTGATTTCAATTTTGAACACGTGCAGACACAGACACTGCACACAAAATTCCTCATTACAACAAAAAAACCAAATTACTTCTCATTCATCAATCTATCACTTGCCACAATTACTTCGTCTTCCGAAAGGCAAGTGTGGCATAACAATCATCAAGCACAGCATCATTTCTAGAAACTATCAGGCACAATAGCCCTCTCAGCAACATAGCCTCATCATCTCCAGCAGCGGCCGTTGTTTACACTAGATTCAACGCACGCTGCTCAAATCATGATACAAGTGCGAAACAGAAAAACGGGATTGTCTGGCCCAACGTCGTTTGAGTTTGACGTACAAGTGATTGGGACTGTGGTAGTTGCGGTCGGAGCTGTAGAAGGCTCAGTTTGGACATTAACATTTAGGACAAAGTTGATGTTTGCGTGAGAGTAGAATGAGATTCGTGTTAGTGGTGCGGACATTAATGTTATTATTGTTGATGATGGTGGTGGCATCCAAATTTTCTTGGAGTTTGCGGATTCAACGCTCTATGCTACAGTATTTAGATTCTGGATTGCTTATTTTATCACACAGACAACTTTTATTTTTATTTTTTAGAGATTGAATTATTATGTTCAAAGATTTTTTTCAGCTGATTAGATAACGATACTCAATAATCAACATGTTTAAAAGTGCAATCAGTCTTTCGGTGTTCAGATTTGTGAGGACACATAACCTGCACATTATTTTTTTATGGTTCGAAAACTTCTGAACATCCTTTTGACCATCCAACGTTTTTCGAAAGAATGTAGACATTCTCGTAAGAAAAAAAAGTTTATTTCAAAAAGGGGGGCGGGTCTACCAGCATCACAAGCAAAAAACATATTGAGGAATGAGTGAAAAAGAAAAAAAAAAGTGTCCTGTAAAAATAAACAAGGTAAAAACACAAGTATTTCAGCAGAGGGGTTGGGGAATAAAACATAAAAAACATTTTTGCAAACAAAGAAAAGAAAAAATTAGAGGTCAAGCAGAAGAGAGTGCTAGTAAGAAGTTTTTGCTGGTTCTTTCTTCTTTTTTTTTTGAGTATGTTTGTATGTAAATGGATGGATAGGAAGAAACAAAAAAAAATATATGAAAAAAGAAAATATCAGGTAGACCATGAATGGGGATAAAAAAAGAAACAATACTACATAACGCTACACAAAAAAAAAATATAGCAACATATAGTGCGATGGGGAGGAAGGAACAAAAAAACAAAAAAATGAAAATATAAATCAAGAATATGCGTTCAGGAAAGACACCATTTTTGGTTTTTTATACATTGGAGTAGGGGCCAATAAGACTGGACAATCATCGTCGTTGTCATCGTCACCATTAAAAGATGCAAAAGGAGCCACCGTCGCCACCGCCGTCACTTTCTTGGTCATTGCCAGAAAGTAGTTACGGTTGTAGGACGAGATCAAATCAAAGGTTTTCACAAATGGAACACATGTTTGTGATCTAGGGTAGTTGTTGTAATGTTGCTGCTGGAACGGCTGTTGTTTTTGCAGCAACATGGAGAAACGGGTGTTGCCAGTGCCAGTGGCGTTAGTGAAGCTGGTATTAATACTATGCATACTGCCTGCGGAGGCGGTAGTGGTAGTGCTATTGCTGATGGTGTTTGCAAACATTTGTTGCAGACCATTTTGAGGTTCCAATTGCACCGCCACGTGGACGGCTGAGTCTGAGTCGGCCGAAACGCGCACAACGTCGTCTTCGTATTTACAATCGACGGAGCAGTAGAGCGAGTCGTCAGGAGTTGCTTTGCCGCAGATGCACCTGCGTGTGTCGAAAAATGCAATGCGATGTGATGTGGGGGTGGTGATTAGACAATGGGCCTTATTGAACCAAAACAAAGACGCCGAAAATCTCCGCCACACCAAAAGAGAAGCGAGAACGAAAGAGTTTCTGTTTTACGCACCAGTTCAAATCAGCCATTGTCGCTGTCCTTTCGATGCTTTCTTAGAGGCTCTTGTTTGTTTGTTTGTGTTGTGCTGGGTGAGGCACACAAGTTTTTGCAGTTTGTTTGTATTCTTTTACGAATGAAAAAAATTAGAAAAAAATTAAAGATCAAAAAATCAAAAATCCACCCCTGCTTCAGACAGCCATGACTAATCGATTTTCGTAATCGCTTTGTCCGAGCTTAGCCATTAGGACATAAACGCGCCACCCCTCAGTAAAATATTTGATTGAATTTCGTAGAAAGGTAGTTAGAAAATATCTCCTCTTTTTCCATGTTTCTGTTCAACTTTTTTGAAGAGCAGCTTTTTTGAAACAAACAAATATTAACGAGGAGATTTAATCCAAAATCAATTGGGATAAGAAAAAAATGGCAGACGCCATGTGTCGTGAAAGGATTCCGACTGAGCAGTAAAGTGCTGGCGTCACCCGGAGGAAAGAGTAGCATAACGTATAACGTTTGGATGAACGAATCAAAATAAAGGCTTTCTTTTCCTTCGCTAAATAGAAGAGAAACGTTAGAGAAATAAAACAACTTTATTTGGGCATAATTTGTCTAATTATATTTGTTTTTGATTCCATTTTGGTTTAAATGCAAGGTAATTCTGAATGTATTCAAAGTTTTCAATATGTGTTTTACATTTTAAACTTGTGATTCTGTATTTTGTAAGTTTATCAACTGTTGGCAGATTATTCTTGCTAATATTTATTCAGTCTCCAAATATCTATGAATAGTTGATTTAGCATATATTTGATACAATTTTTCTTAATCTATGCGTGGTTTTGACTGTCTAATTTCAGAGTGGGAACTACACTTCACTCTCCTTCAAATTTGATATTTTTTGTGTTTGCTAAATTTCTTTACTAAAACTATGACCTATATTACATTGTAAAAATACGCATGGTAATAAAGGGGTTATGGATGATTTGCAGCAAATGCTCGAGATTGGGATATTTTCGTATAAAAATGTGTTTTCAATTACATTGGTTGCAAAATTGAGCTGTTCAGTATTTTGTAGATGAAGCCACAAGCTGAAAGCTAAATTGCCCGTATGTAATGTGCGGCTTTTATATTGTGTTGGGTTGGAATTGTCAACAAAATTCGTGTTTATCCGTGTTTGGATTTCTTTTCACCCACAAATGTTTACCTGCTGCGGGCAAAGTGGCATCAATCCCCGGGCAGCGCTCAAGTCGAATCATGCGGCGCTGGTGGATAAAGTGTATCCAGCGACGGCGGGCGAGGCGACACCGCGCGGGGCCAGTCTGTCGACGCTTCTCTTCTATGCAAACGCAAAGCCAATTAAGCTACGCAAGGTGGGTGCATACCTGGCCAAGCGCACAGAGGCCGACCTGGCAAGGGGCAAGGCGGGGTGAGCCAACAAAAACTATTGGTTAATCTATCCATCGAATAAACCACCGGACCTTCAATTAATCCTCCTCCAAACAAGTTTCGTCGCTGTCTCGCTTCTCATCCTCGATGCCCTTATGCTGCAATGCCCCCCCGCGTACATTACCATCATGGCCGCGGATACTTTACACATTGTCGACCTGGTACTTGCATCGCCAGACCCCGACCTGCTTCTTCAAGCAACAAAAACGGTATTACTCATCGCACCTATATACCCCAATACCTAAACTTCTCCCATGCAGTTCGTCACCTTTAACTCGCTTTATCGCCATGATGCCCTCGTTGACTCGGACGTGATAAGCAGATACAAAAAACTTGTTTGGAAATTCTGCAGTCAGTGTTCTTATGCTACAAAGAATTCCACCATACAGCAAAAGTATTTTTGATTTTTTTTAAAGTGAGCGTAGCAAATCTTAGTCGAATAAAGTGAGCGGGGGAGGGAAAAACAGCATAAAACTAAATAAATTCATTTTTTAAAACTAAATTCGCAGGATACATTTAAGCGGCCTTCGCGCAATCGAAAGCATTTCATCGAGCGATACATTTATTTCATCAACGCCGCCAAACCTTTTCGTCGAATATATGTCTAAAATAATTCCCGCAATTCTCAGCAACATTCGCGAAGAACGCCGGCTCCTCGCTACTACATCAATCAAACCAACGCCAACAGCTGGAAACATTCCGACTCCGCCGATGCGCGCGGGAAGCATCAGCGACGATCTTATCACGCCGCCACTTCTGATTGCGTCTGCGCAAACGTCTTTGCGGAACTTGATTCAACGCTCGTCGGTTGCGCCGCAACCATCGTCGCAGCAGCAGCAGTCGAAAACGCTGAGAACTGTGTTGACAAGTATTTGGGCGTATTTCGATGAAACGACGCGGTCTTTGTCGTCGTGGGCTGATGCAGAATTTGTGCATGCTGTTGCCGGGATTGTTCGAGACTCTGTCGCACCACAGGCGCTCTATATTGTTGTTGCAGGATTGATTGAAATGCTAAAGCAAGAAAATATCAATGATAATAATGATGATGTACGTGCGGTTGGGATTGTTGGAGCGTTAACTGTTGTTATCACAGGCAATGACGGATCCTCAGCCAGTATCGAAAATAACAATAGTAGTAGCGCGAGCGGAATCGTTGCAATTGAAATCCTCCAAGTATTCGTGAATCTCTTGATTGAAATATCGTCATCATCCGCAACAGCTACACAAAAAAACAAAAAACTCCGCACTGCGCTCATTGACGGAATCGGCGCCTTGGTAGTTCACGTGACATATCCAACTCTCCTCACAGACATTGTTGCGTTCATAGTAAACCAGCTCGAAAAAGCAACGAAAAGCTGTGGTACCACTGCTAATGATATGACGACCTTGGCAAAAACTCAAATCGCGTTACTTGAATGTCTGATTCGCGTTGTTGCAGTCCGGCGAGCATGTCTTTCGCCGAGTGCAACAAACGCAACCCCCGGCGAACAGTTGAAAATCACAGATGCAGCAACGCGGGCAGCTATTAGCGCCGAACGTGCCGAGCAGCGCGCGAATCGCGGCAGTTTGATGTTCCCCGCAAGAATTAATGCTGTTTTGCTTGTGCCTGTGGTGCAGCAATGTTTGGTTTTTGCCAATTACGGTGAAGCTGATGATGGGGATGAATGGCGGCGGCAAGATGTTCGGCTTGTTACAGCATTATTTTTGGAGAATGCCGTTGAGCTTGAGCTTCTTCAGAATAGTGTGTTTGGGGCCGATATAACGACTATACCTGGTGGTAGTGGTGCAAGTGTTGCGGATCAAGAGTTTTTGACGGTGGCGTATCAGAAGCTGTATGATTATGTGACAGTGGACAAGAAATCTGGCGGAAACGGGCCAGTTGATTACATGGCGATTGGAGCGCTTGTTGCTGTGTTTTTCAAGCGGTTTGGGTCGTCCATTGACGGTGCTGGACGAAGTTTGCAGTTCTTTTTCGGGGTCCAGGTATTAACACATAAATACTATTTTTATGATTTGAAAAAAATTAATTGATTAATCTTTTTATGATTTTTATTTTTTGTACAGAAAAAGCACGCCGAATTTTCTGCTCAAACAAACGCCGCGATTGCGAACCTATTCTTGATACATTTGACTGAAATCGCCGAAAAATTCTCATTGACAGAGTTGAAGAAACATTTGGTTGAGGCAGGATTCGAGAACACATCACCATCGCTGCCGATTAAACTTCTCGAAATCAGCGTCCAAACACACGTATTCAAAACGTTGCAAACAACAAGTGGAGAGCCTGCTGTTTCTGCGCGAACGTTTGAAAATTCTGAATCGATGCCGCATTTGTCGCCGCAAAACTTGTCAAAATTGTCGTATGACGAAATTGCGCCGTTTTTGTTTGGGCGGGATGGGAACGGTGGAGTGTTTGGCATTGACGTGCGAGATTTTGTTGCAAAAGATTTCGATAGTGGTGGTGATGAGTCGGTAGCTGGTGTTGCTAGTTATGGCAGTGGCCTGATAACTACTATTCCGTTGCAGCATGATCGATCTACAGTAGGAAGTATGCGGTTGGTTACTCCTGCGATCAAATATACGCCATCTGGAAGTATTGGTGGCAGTGGTGTGAAAAAAGAGGGTGAAAGTATTAAAAGCTCGGCTTCTTACGTAAGAAAAGACAAATTTTCCAAACAAAGCAAAAAAACTCACATTAAAAAAAAACAGCGAGCAGGCACACCAGTGAAATTTGAGGATCTTAAAGATGCAATCAGTCTCCACAGTTCGAGCGAATTTCAGTATAGCGCTGAAGGCGGAAGTATCCGAACAGTTACACCAGGGCCTAAGACGAAAATTGATGTGAAAAAGCTCTTGAATAATATTTCGTTGTCAATCACAAGGTACAGAAAATACAAATAGAAGAAAATCATAATCTAAGATTAGAAATTCATTTTTATTTTGTTAACTAGAGCTGGAGATAAGAATCAATTGCTGGAGCCAGGAATTATGGCAGGAAAACATTATGGCGCCAGATTCAACAGTGGTCTTGGGAAATCTGGAAAAAGTAGCAACATGAATGCGGGGGTGGGTGGAATAGTGCCAGAGATTGAAGCTGCAAAGGAGCATGATTCTCCTGATGATGAGGATGATGGAACATATCTTGCAACTGCGAAAACGTCATTTGATTAAAATATAGCATAGATAACTCCTTTTTGTCTTCTTTTTTTCAGACTCGTGTTATAATAAAAAGTTTATTCATATTGAGTAACATTTAAAATAATAAATGAAATAAAACTACAACTTTAGGGGATAGGAATCTAAAATTAGCATTCTTATCTACGTACACTTTTGGGGCCGGCACAATACTAAAAAAATAAAAAATAGATGAAAAGTATTTTCCTGGCTAGTGATAATAAATTCGACTGTGTGAAATTTATATAAAATAATTTTTATAATCACACCATATATTCATTAGCTGACAAAAACTTTTTAGTCTGATGGCACAAAATTTTCTACCAATTTTGTGTCAAGTGTCTCATTTGAAGGCCCACCGACATTTTCTCCTGCCGTATCATCAAGAAATTCTTCCAACTGTACATTCTTCTCTTTTTTTGCTGCCTCCCGAGCCAATCTCTTTGCTTTTCTTAATCTGAATTTCCTCAACTTCCAAAGCTTCATAACGATAAGGATAACCGACACGAACAAGCAATAACCAACATATAAACCCACTGTTAATTTCGTTCCTTGACGATTCCATCCAAATACCGCAGAGAGAATTTGCCAGCCGTAATTGTTGGGAACTTCTTCTTCAGGATTGCAACAGTTTAAAAACCACAAGGTTGTATTGACGTCGTAAACGCCGTTGGATTCTGTCAAATCAACGTTCGTGCCAATTGACTGTTGGAAACGGAAAGTTTCAATTTTGCCAACTGATCTAGTAAGGAGGCCGACAGACAAAAGTAGCAGAAAAACAGTAGCAGCGAAAAAGAATGTTCTCGCTTTCATAGAGTTCCCTGCTTTGAAAATCCCATATCCAATTAGCCCTCCCGCCAAGAATCCGAAAGCAGCTGCAAGAGGAATTGTTCCAGGATCACTGGCGATCCCAATCTATAGGTTTTAAGTTGTCATTTTTTGGCAAATAAGTGTGAACTCAACTCCTCCAAAGAACACGACACATTCAAGACCTTCCCGAAGAACCGTAATGAAAGGAAGGATAAACATTGTATATCCCGCTGTATTTGAGGGAGTCAAAACGGCCTTGTCTTTGGAATCATCTGAAATTTCTAATCCATCATTATTTTCCACTTGAACCTCGGCCTTTTTTTTCTCCTTTGTGGTAAAGTAGTTTAGCAAAGCAGAGAAAATTTTATCGGTAATGCTTTCTTGTGATTTAATAGAAGCAGAGTCGTCGTTTTCATCTCGAACAGGTTCTTCGACGTTAAAAGCCTTTCGAAGTTTCTTGTGCCACTTTTCAGTAAGTTCATCGGATTGCAAAAACGCAAAAGAAAGGAAAGTAAGCATAATTCCGGCAATCAATCCTTCAATTCCTTCCCACAATCCTTCAGCAGAGGCCCTTTTTTTTTTTGGGAAGTTTGGCTCGTTAGGACTTTTGGATCTTTCGACAATGAACTGTCATACCAAAGATTGGTTGCGTATTTGAACCAAACAACCAAGAAAGCGGAACCGATAACAATGCAGATTCCAATTGCAATGACGGTACCAAGCGTAATTAAACGATTCATACGCTTAAAAAGAAACGATTCTTTTGGAAAAGATTGGTGAACGAACGAGTACAAGACAGAAACCACAACGGCAGCCTCCAAAGCCTATTTAAAAACGAGTCAGTCACGGTGTTGACATCATAGTGGGCAAATTAGAGTCGAGCCGACCCACACCACACACGGATCTCACCTCCCGCATTGTAATGAAGAACATGGGTACCGAGAATCCAAACGCCATTGATGTGAATTTTTTCAGGTGGGAAACAAATGAAATTTGGTGAAAATAATCATAAACTCAGTGTTTTCCATTTTCATTTTTCATTTTGTGATTGGAAATTTCGCATTCATTTTTCAAATTGAAATTTGTTCTTGAAATGTTAGTTCGGGCTTGTGTCCTAACATTGGGATGGATACTTCAAGCTTTTGCCGCAACGGTTACTTGGCCAAGCGCAAATTCACGATACGACGAGCTTGAGGAAGTGTATTACCAAGATGCTGGTTACCGCGGCGCGCAATTCTCCACACTGTTCACGCCGTGCTCGGACGACAATGCACTGGCGTTGCGAATGGGGTTCCACGATATGGTTGGACACAATGTTTCGGATTCCGCGAATTTGGTCGGCGGAATTGACTCTTCGCTGAGATACGAGTTAAACCACACAAACAACGTCTTTTCCTTCAACGCTCACTATTTTTACTACACAAACTTTGCAAACCAACGTGCTTCGGTTGCTGATTTGCAAGCTCTTGGTTTGGTTCACGGTGTTGCTCTTTGCAACGGCCCAACGATTCCCTACCGGGCTGGCCGTCTCGATGCACTGTCGGCCAACCCTTCATACGCATTTCTTCCTTCTGACGTTGCAGATCCTATCCATGAACTGATCGGAAACTTTTCTCTGATGGGTTTCAATCAATCAGAATTTATTTCCGTGATTGCTTGTGCCCACACGATTGGTGGAGTTGAACACGACGAGCACCCGCTTATTGTATCTGCAGCAGAGAATAAGCTCATGTTCGATTCTACAAACTTGATTTTTGACGATTTGATTGTCTCCCAGTATGTAAGCGGTCAAAGCGTTGACCCGCTTGTTGTCGGCCCCACTTCTTTTGATGTTGATTTTCGAATTTTTTCGTCTGATGGAAACGTGACAATCAAGCAAATGAATTCGCCAGGTAATTAATTTGTTTTCGAAAATGAAAAATCTTTTAAAATTAAAACCGTTAAAAAAAATTTTCCTTTACAGAGGCATTTGCTTCACGATGCACTGATATGCTTGCCAAAGTTTTGAACAGTGTTCCAACAACATCTGTTTTAACAGATGTTTTGGTTCCGTACGAAGTAAAACCCAGCCATGTTGGTTATGATTTTGTTGACGGAGTTTTGACATTTCTGGGAGAAATCCGGGTTAGAACAACAGAGGAAGCAGTGGATTCCGTTTCGATTATTTCAAGTGATAGTGGTGAAACTATTTCAGCAACAGCAATTAGTAATGGAAACGCGACTGGTGGCTTTCCTGTGGAAACTTTTCAGGTGCGTAAGATAAAATATGTTTTCCCTTAATATTAATGAAAAACACGGAATAGTTTTATTCATTCGCGAAAGCGATTAACAAAACTGCTGTTTCAGCTTATTCTGTCAACGTGACTTATTCCAACGGAACATCTATACTCTTCGATAACAACGAGGCTTTATTTCCGATTGAACCTCGAGTGTTCTACTCTCAAAGTAGTAGCTGTCTGGCCACTAACGATGTAATGAACTGGACAGCTACAATTGTAGCAGCGGTAAGTTGTTTTTATTTTATGTCCAAATTTTTTCTCATGTTTTTTACTTACAGGTATCAAACGATTTAGTCACGAATCCTGTCCATCTGATCTTTACTCAAGGCGTTCGTGACTCAGTTCCAACTTTTCCGGTCGTCAATTTGCAAGCCGAAACAATCACCATGAGCAAAGTTGCTTCACAAAACCTGTCTTCAAGCTTTACTCTTTATTCTGCCACTGTAACAATCAACGCATGGACTCAAAACCAAGCAACTTTTGATATATCTGTTGGTGGAGTTAATGACTCGTTTCATAAATTGACTGACCTTGTGGGCCAAAATTGTGCCGCTACTAATAATGTTCTATATTGGAACATTACGTATGTGCAAACTGATCTTGGATCTTATGTGCCAGGGGGTGCAAGACGTGTTATTGGCGTTAATGGCGTTTGGCCTGTAGATGCCGTCTATGCTAATTTAGGAGATACGTTGCAGATTCGTGTGGTAATAATTTTTTTTTTTTCTTCCCTCCCATTTCGTTGATTTGAAATATTTTTATTTTTTGAATTAAGGCAAATCAATTGGATGTTCCGACTTCTCTTCACTTTTTCGGAATTCATCAAACTGGCTCACCTCAATACGATGGTGTTCCATATGTTACTCAATGGTGTGAGATTTTAATTTCATTTTCTTGTTTATTAATACTTTTTCTAGTCCAATACCTTCCGGGAATAGTTTTACATACACTGTATTTTTAAATCAATCGGGAACTTTCTGGATCGAAGGAGATTATATGGTTTGCGCTTTGAAAAGTTACTTTTGTTGTCTAATTTCGATTAACAGGGGCAATCTGTCGATGGATTGCGTGTCCCTTTGATTGTTCGAAGCACTGGCGATGTGAAGTACAACAATGATTTCATTGTTCGATTGACAGGTGTGTTTCTTATTTAAAATCGTTGTATCTGAAAAAAAAAATGGATTGAAGATTGGTATTCCGATGAATATCCTGACTTGTTTGCTCAATTTTCAAGTAATTTGAATCCGCTTGGAACTTTGCCCACTCCAGGTTTATTTTATTTTATTTTTTTAACATCTTTGCAATCATCTTAAAAACAAAATAATAAAATACAGGCGCCATCCTTGCAAATGAACAGTCAAATTCTTCATTACCCTTCATCACAGGGGAAACATACATGGTCCGTTTGATTTCAATGGCTTCGCAAATTGCAATGAATATTGCGATTGATGGGCACAACATGACGATTGTGGAAGTAGATGGTGTCTCTATTCAACCATATGAAGTCACTTCATTAGCAATTGCTCCGTCACAACGATTAGGCGTGTTGGTGACTGCAGTTGATGATACAAATACAACCCTTGTCAATTACGCAATGCGCATTTCTCAGAGAATGAAAGGAGCCGACTCAGATGGAACTGAAGTTGTTTCGGGGCAATTAAGTTCGTATTTTTATTTTGAAATTATTTAGACCTCATTTTCAATATTCCCATAGCGACATACTTGGTTATTTCTTATGCAGTGGACAACCCGCTGGGACAATCTGTAGATACCTCTGAAGGTGGCGGAATAGTTATTATTTATAACGACACAGTTCTTCCTTCTCTCGAACCATTGATCGACACCGATGTTTTGATACCGACACAGCAAATTTTGCTTGATGCTTCAGTGCTCATGATGGCTGATGGAAGCAGTCATGGGACATTTAATGATATTGCTTATATCAGACCAGCTGTACCTTCACTGATGACTGCACTTTCAATGCCTTCAGATGCCTTGAAGGCGAATCTGGAAGTGTATGGAATAGACACGAATCCTTTTCTATTGGATGACGGTGTTACTGAGCTTGTGATATCGAATAACAACGCGGTTGAATATGCTTGTAAGTAATTGAAACCATATTATTTCGTGTAATTCTTTTTTCACTCTTTTTTTTTTTTTGCTTTCTTTTCTTGCTGCAGTTCATTTGCATGGTCATTCTTTCCAAGTCATTGCTGTCGCAGCTCTTCCATATGCTTCATCCGAAATTGTTGAACCTCAAACTGGACCACCGTCTCGAGACACGATTCATATTCCTGCAAATTATTACGCCGTTGTTCGTTTTGAAAATGAAAATCCAGGAGTTTGGCTGTTCCATGGCACAACAACGTTTCTACGTGAGACAGATAGAATAGTCGAAACTATTTTTTATTAACTTTTTTTTTCTTTCTTTTTTTTTCTCAGGTGATTCTGGATTTTCTGCCACATTGATTGAAACGCCAACTGCAATCAACATTACGTTTGATGCTGATTTTGCTCAAACTTGTGCTGCAAGCGGCATTCCATTCACCGGAAATGCTGCAGGAAACGCCCTGCTGAATATGACAGGGTATTTGTCTTCGGTGCCGATAGCCACTGTTGGATTAACTTCGTCGTTCTGGGGGACTGTGTTTGGTTGTGCATTGTGTGTTATTGTTATGATTTTCTCGGTTTACTTTTTTAGTTTGCAAGATGAGGTCCTTGTTGATAAATTTTGGAAAAATTGAGAGGAGAGTTGTTCGGCAAATTTTTTCCAACTACTTTTTCCTCTGTTTTTGAATTGTATTCTTCTGAACAAAGTTTATTATCTTACGCTTGTTTTTTACTTTTTTTTAAAATTTTTTCATTTTCTTTTTTTTTTTTTTAAAATCTTGGGAATTTATTTCGCGATTTAAGGATTATATTTTCATTAACTTCAGCCTGGCGCATAAATTCGGACGAATCGTACTGTTACAAAAGAATTCTTGAGAGTGTGATTTGGTTTTAAAGGCATGCAGCGGCTGATTCTATTTGAATTTCGTATTTTTCTTGAAAAAATACTCAACCCGCAAAAATGTTTTTTTCTGTTCGCTTTTTTGCTCTTCTCCTTTTTCATTCGTAATGTAATTTGTTTGCAAAATTGCATAACTGTTGCTTGCTTTTGTGAGATTCTCACATACAGGTTGAGTTTGTTCAAAACTCCTTGACTTTCTCTGATGATTATCTTTGTAAATATTTACTTATTTATATTCTGTATATAATTTTATTTATTTATTGGTTGTCTGTTTGGTTCTTTTGAAGTATCCCTGTTTTTAGTTTTCTAATTAATTTGTTTTGTTTTTCTTTGGGTTTTGGAGTTGAAATAATAAATTGAAGATGTACTGAAAAAATGGCATGTTGTTTGCAGGATGCAAACAGCTCTGCAAGGCAAGTGGTGCATTGAGCTCAATTAGTGTCTCTGCACCACTGCGGGTCTTCCACCATGAGAGTGACACTTGGGGTTGTACTGGACTCACAGCAGCCCAAGGAATAAGTGCCAACCTTTTCTTTACACTTCTTCCACCCCCTGCCTTCCATGACACTTGGGACAGATCTAGTGATGCTGTGGAATGAGTTAGTGGATATTCCTTTTAGTGTACCATCCCCTGGATAGCGCATTTCCCAGGACTAGGAGGCACCGGTATTGCCAGAAATGGTGTGGACTGCCTGATGATTGGATCAGCAAATACAAGCTTGCAAAGAGAAGTTTACCCCCAGACAACAGGACATGGTCAGGCAACCAGGGCAATGGGTGATGAGGCAGCTCTAGATGCTGGCATTGACAGAGTGCAGCCTGA
>JADGJH010000883.1:0-13483 GCA_027596945.1 Physocladia obscura
CAGGAGTTCCTGGTTGTTCTGCTATGTCATCACCTTCATTATCTCTCGATTCATCAATTGCATTTGACCTCAAACACATCAAATGTGCTAATGGCTTCGGTTTGGTTTCTTTTCTTTTTGGTTGAGTTTGTTCGTCGTCCCTTTCATTGTTATCGTCATCACTGCCTCCTGCTGTCCTGTTCTGACCATACTCCTCATCATCTGAGTCTGTGATAATCCTGCGTCGCGCCAGTCTGCTTGATGACATCGTGTATTTGCGTGGTATGGCGCTGATGGTACGGCAAATGGTACGACTTTGGTACGACTTTGGTACGGCAATATGGTAGCTTCAATAAATACAAATTGAGATATTGCATAAACTCTGTTTGAATTCCCTTTCCAGTAACTCCTGGTTTTACAAGCAAGGTGTTTAAACAAAATTAAAGACCTTGTTTCTCAAATCCTCTGCCATTCTTATTCTTGCCATATAAAAAGTTTTGGTGACTATGATTAAATAACTCTCGATAGTTTCCACTAAACTTATTCAAAAAGAAAATAAACAAAAACTTAATTTCTTCTTTTATACTACTAAACATGTTCTCATTGGAAAATGTATGTCCTTTCTACCAAAGTATACAGCTATTTGAACTAAATAATTATGCCTTAACTTACAAAGGGCTGTTTTTCCCTTCTAAGAAAAAAAGTAGAACTGTTTTAAACCAAATCAAGCTTCCTCAGAATGAAAAGGAACATAAGATGTTGCAAACACATATTGCAAATCTCATTTGGAACAATAAAGCAACAATTATTGGAAACTATATTTTAAAGTTGGACAACATATTCATCAAGAAAACTGACAAGACAATGAAGCAACTTCAAAATGGGGGCATGGAAGTTGTTTTCAATGTTTTGAAAAGAAGAAGGCCAATTTCACCTGAACCATCAAGAAAGGAGCAACAAATGGACATTTTATCAAAGAGAAAGAGACCCAATATTCCATTTGATTCTCAAAAAAAAAGACACATTGATTATACATTGTATTATCTTCCAACTCTCTTCTCACAGAGAGTTATTGTGATGTATGAATTCAAGTATGTGATTCATTATGAAGATTACAATTATAAAGACAGCAAAACAGGCATTATTTAAGATATTCCTGACCATTTGATTGAACAACACCTTGACACTCTGACAAAAAAGTATGCTCAGAGGCAGCTCTTACAGATTAGATGAACAGTTCATGTGTACAGATGTCTCCGATATTGTTCCATTTGAAATAGTCTTTATCATTGTAATGATGATTGTTGTCGGGAGTTTAGTCAGTGACATTGGTCAAACAACCCACTTGCAGCATTGATTCTTGTAAACCAGCACAACTGCCTCGTGTGTTGTAAGTACTCCATCTGTTGGTCTGTCACTCAAATCCAGCTTGAAGAGTTGCTTCTCTAAATCCCATCCACTCAATTCTATCTGTGACATATTTCTTGGTCTTACATCTTGTTTCAAAGTGACTCTGCATAGCCTTTCTTGAAATACCTTATGTTGACACATGAAGCACTTGTGTTTCCTGTAGTCACAGTCTTGAATGTGTTCCTCAAGATTCCATTTCAATACTCTGAACTTGCAGTTTTTGTTAGTACATGATTCTAAAAAGGGTGTCAATGAAACTTGCAGTTGTTTATTATGAAACAGCGATTCAGTCTTACATTGGGGGCACTTTTGACCTAATCGATGGCAGAACTTGATGCAAACAAAGTGTAGATTTGACCCATTTGCACATTGAATAATGGGGAAATTGACGTTTTCAAGGCAAACACAGCAGGTCAAGTCTGATTGTTTTACGTTCATTGAGTAGTTTACTATTGATTCCATTTTATAAATATTTGAAAAAATCCAAGAATATGGACAAAAAGTTTGTTTACTTGGAACCCCTTGCCATTTGTCCCCTGTTTCAGTGATATTGTGTATTGTATTTTGCTTTCCATTTGACTGTTGTGTTATAATGTATGTCAATAAAATAAGTTTGTGGAATTGAATGTACAGTTACATACAGAGAATGAATGGTTGGCTGTGGGTTTGGCAATTGTGCAGTTGTGACGTGGGAGACCAAAAGACACTGTACCCCCTGGTCAAATTTGGGCTTGAAAAATAAGACCAACCCTTGATGCCTCCTCTGCCACTTCCCCAGAGCATTCTAGATACTCTCTTTGTGGTTAGTTGATTGTTGTATACCGAGTGTTTGTACGACAGTGTCACAGTTGGTGTGGCAAGTGGAGGTTGTGTGGCGACTTGGCAAGAAAAAATTGTTTCATTGATGAAGCTTGGTTATCTGAAAATGGGTATATAAGGAGGCATTCCCCTCCCAAATTTCTTCTTTTGTCTCCTACACCGGAAGCATATTGTAACGGCATACTTCCAAGGGTGTCACTGCTTAGTAACTCTAAGAGCGTGTACAATGTTTCCAGTCTGACAAGGTTAATCGGCTTTGGGTGTAATATGGCAGTATTGTGGCAGAGGGTTCACATTCAAACGAGTCACCCTTCCTCATCTTTACCCCCAACTTTCACTTGTAACTGGCTGGTCTGGCAAACTGTGATTATGTTTTTGGTGAAAGGTAAGAAATATAATTGTTGTAATTCATTCCTTTTTATGGTTTTGTAATTCTCTGTCCCAATTTGTTATTCTCTTTCCGAGAAATCAGTTGCAGGTTCCAATAGGCATTAATGTTTTTGAAGTCTTCATCAGTGGTATGCTGGCATCTTGGCCTGATGTGGTCTATCTCATATCCTCTTGGTACCACCCATCAGGAATAACAAGACGCTCTAACAACTCTTGTCTCTTTACAAAAGTATGTTTCAAACTAAGCTCATCAGAACAGCCCTTTTGAATAATGTAGTAGATTACTCAAACAGCCTCAATTCTCTTTTGTTTGAGTTCATCCTTCATGTCTCGCTCTCTCTTCTTTCTTTGTTTCATTCTCTCAAAATCAGTCTCTTTGTCACTGTGTGCTTTACCCCATTGTCAATTACATTAATGATTCTTTTTTAGTGGTCCAACTTATTGCTGTGTATTGCATGTCCTTCTTCATTTGACTCCATTCATGGATTGTGAATGGCTCTTTTATTGAATCACCCTGAACTCAATGGACTGTCGAACAATAGTTGACTAGAAATACAACCAAAATTGTTCTACAGTAATCTCAATCTTTTCCTTGGTCACTGTATCTTCCAGCAACAAAAGTGGCTCAATCTTTTTGACTACAAATGTTGCACTATTGACAAGTCCAAGTTTCTTGTAGTTTCTATTTGAAATCACTGGAGTGCCGACCATCAATAGAACATCTTGTGAATTTGGGTCATCTTTATTTGCTTCAATTCTAATCATTTTCTTCTTCTTTAGTTTATTTCTCTGCATCATGATTTCATTGATTTGTTTTCTCTTGCTATGAGTGTACACTAAATTTACTCAAGTAAACAAGTGCTTATTGTCAAAGTCACTTGGATTCAATGTGTGCACAATGTCAAATAGCACTGTCACTGAGTTGTCTGAATGATGATTAATCAAGAGCTCTGTTATACTGTAATCAACCAGTTCCTTTAAAGCCATTGTAGTAAGGTGATTGTATTTTCCATTGTTTTTCTCTACTCCTCCCAACTGTTTATAGCGCTAACTAATACAAACTTGACTTTCGTTTGTAGTTTCAAATAATAAAAGATTTCATAAATCGCTGCTCTCAACATGCCAACTTCATCAATGAAAATATACTGATATCTGCTGGCTGCCTTTACTGCTTTAAGTTACACTTGTCATTGTTATCAATATGAAAGAAATGGTGAACTGTCTGACCATTTATCAATCTCGCAGCCTTGTTTGTACTTGCTAATAGTACAAACAAACCAGGCTCCAGTTCTTTAATGGTTTCTCTGACTTTGGTTGATTTCCCCGTACCTGCCACTCCAGTTAATAGTCAACATCCTACTCTATTTTCTGTTGGAATTCAGTCTTTATTCTCAAGTTGAAAGCCATATGTACTCTTGAATGGCTCAGATACTTTGTACTCTTTTGGCAATGATTCTAAACAATAATTACCAATACCTGCTTTACACTTGACATCATTGCCATCCTCAGCTATCACGAAATCAGTCTTCAATCAAACTGTTCGTCCACCCATCTTCATTGCTGGTTGATGCAACATCATATTACCATTATCAATAACTTGCTAGTATATTGGAATTGTATTGAAATGCTTAAGAGAATCATTTTTAATTGAAATATGGTACAGCTTTGGTTCCTGTGAGATGCATGAATACACTGCATTCTCATTTGAGAAAAAGTATCAAACTGCATCATTCATACTCATTGTAAATCTATCTGTCTGCTTTTTATCACTTCTTTTATTCAAACATCCTACAAAACAGTTAATCATCAGCTTTGCATTATCGCCGCTCTTGTCGTATATTCTCTTTACAAAATCATTGAAGTAGTCTGCTTTGAGTGTCTTACTTGGGATAATTTCATATACAATCTTGAGTGGCACTCCAATCATTTGACAATATCAGAGTATGGGTGCTGAATACCAACGAGTGCCTCTTAGTGGAAATGTGTTCTCAGTTTCAAGGTAATAGAATCCAGTTCTCAATTTACCAGAGTACAGTTTGACTTCATCAAAAATGCTAAACACAGACCAAGGCATTTCATTCTTAATTGTCAAACATGCTGTATGGCATTTTTGAATATCGAAACTCTTTAAATTAGCCAAATTTGATGGTTCATAAAATGTATCGACAATCGCTCCCTTGACACAGTTAAAGAATACTGATTGAGTCACTTGATTGAATGTGCTCTCTATTACATCATCACCCTTGTATATTTGGAATGCCTCTAAGACAAGACTAATGAGGTTTTGGTTTCTAAATGGAATTGTTAAGGCCTTGGATACAAGTAAAGACTCTTGATATGCTTGTTGACTTCACTAATGACATTGTTCTTGTATTCAATTCAAACTATATGCCCCCTGTTGCATCATGCCTTATATACAGTTTGTTCAGTCTGTGCCAAATATACCACCAAATCTGAAAGGTCTTCTCTATTCATATAAAAAACATAACAGTTTTCAAGTTGACCAAGAGTTTCATAGGGAGCATTTAATAGAATTTTGATTGTTCTGTATTCATCTGCTTCTCCTTTTTAAAGACTCTTTGATTATTGGTGCCCTTTGTCCTCTCAGAGGCAACAATATTCCTTCTAAGCTGTTCTTCTAATACAGGATACATGTGATTGTTGGCAACAATGTAAATCAGGCAAGGGACATAGTGATTTCTGACCTTGGGAATGTGTTGGTAGAAAATTTCAAACTCCAAGTCCATCGCATACAAGCTAATGCTGTACTTTTCACAGAATCGGACTACTTGATTTGTTGTTACACCAGTATCAATCTCACCTTCTTCAAAGATACCTTTTAGGCCATCAAAAGTTACTCCTTTAATGTGTTTTGAATATGTGGTTATTAAATGTTGATAAACACAAATGTTTTCATTGGTAACGTTTGGTTCAAGATTTAAATGGTGGTAGTTTAAAACAGTCCCAAACATTCTCTGTCCTAATAAAGTTATTGATGTGGAATTGGTTGAGTAGTATAATCAATTTCTAAAATATCACAGTTGTAAGGCCAGCGTTTATGGAATTGGAGACCTGTGATGCTGTATACGTAAACACAAGACAAAACAGTCAAGGAAACAAAAACTTTTTGGGGCACATGTTTGCTCAGGATAGAGCACCACTGCCGAAATTTTCAGATTCAGAGAATGATTAACGTCTCTTTATTTCAACAATCTTTTCATCATCAATTTCCTTCTTCAAGTGATAAAAGAGTCAATTCTAGATGGCTGGCTGGTTATGATGGAGTTCTTTGCAGAGGTTTGAGTCACCTTTCATCAAGTCTTGTTTGATTCTCTGAATCCTCTTTTTATTGTCACTGCTGTTCTTCTTTCTCAGATAATAGACAAGTGCCTTATCAACATAGAACAATTCAGAATCAGTCTCAAAGTATTCATTTCCATTCATTAATTGTTTTATTTTATCCAGTAATGAATCTTTATTTCAATCACAGACAGCTTCTCGAAATCACTCTCATTCAATTCAGACTGTAATTGTTTGACAGTCTCTTCTAATTCAACAATTTGCTCCTTCATTGATTGATTTATGTTGGCTCTCGTTGGGTTGACCATTTTCATCCATTTATCACATCAATGTCAATTGCCTGATTTGAACCAAAATATGGTACACCCACTTTTGATAAAGTGGTATTGATTTTACGTTCTTGTACTTCATAATGGTGCTCATTTCGGGGTCTTTGTAAATTGTTCCAATAGGAAGGGTCTTCAAGAACTTATTTTGTACAGTTGTGGATGGAATTGTAACAGTCATAGTTTTATTAGTTATAAAAGAAAATAATTTTACATATATATTGTTCAATTATAATTAATTACGAGTTAAAATGGTCATTGACCTTTTGAATCTATTTTGAATCTATTTTTAGTTAAAGAAATGAGCTTTTTTCTTCAAACACACACAATACTCTCATCCAAAAGGTGGAGAGTTTCACTAACATAAATCACACTGTACATCACTGACTCCCAGTGAACAATCCCACAGCAATCAAAGTTGAGTTGATTTGTCACTTGCCGCAGTACAATCTCAATCAATTCAAAATTTTATTGGAGACGCTCCACAGAAAAGTGTGTGTGGGCGTTGTAGTAGGGGTCAAATTAAAAATTTCGGTCCTAATTTAAGTGTAGTGTGAAATTATCAAAAAACAAGTTTTTCGTATTATAACCTGAAAATGAATTTAGCTGAGAGTGCATGAAAGAAAAATGGTATTATACGTTGTTTTGCAGCCCATTGACGGGGTTGTGTTATTCAACGTGCGGAATTACAACAATTAGCTCTAAATACATACTTTACGTTTCATCTTGAAAATCGCATTTGACAATTTCACAAATCAGCAATGCTCAGTTGCTGTCATGCCCGACCGAAAGCTGCTAATAAAAAAATTTCTGACGAGCCGCAAACAGCGCCCGCAATATCTTCAAATACAGAAACTTCAACAATAAGAAACTACACTATCGCTGAATCAGAGGATGATCTTGAACTTAAATCTACTGCCCCTGTTCCAATCCATAACCGTAATCGCCGAACTTCTGTATCTGCAGAGTCAATGTCTCCAACTGCTTTATCTACACCTTTTAAGCCTGTTGTGATCCCGAAATCAGATTCGCAAAAAGAAAGAATTTACGCGTCTGTGAAATCTAACATATTATTTACATCCTGCGACGAAGAACAGCTAAAAACCGTGGTTGACGCGATGACAGAAAAGTCTGTTGCTGCTGGCGACGAAATTATTAAGCAGGGTGGCGTCGGAGATTATTTTTATGTTGTGGAAAGGGGAGAGTTGGATGTGTTTGTTTCAAAATCTGGGGAAGAACCAATCAAAGTGTATCAATATTCTTCTGGTGGTAGTTTCGGTGAACTTGCTCTAATGTATAACGCACCCAGAGCAGCTACTGTGATTGCAAAAACCGAAGGTGTTTTATGGGCACTTGATCGTGTGACTTTTCGCATGATTTTGATGGACACTACATCGAAAAAGAGAAGAATGTATGAAGGGTTCTTGGAGGAACTGTCACTTCTTTCATCCTTGGAAGCATATGAACGTGCAAAAATCGCTGATACTTTAGAATCTCAAATATTCAGCAATGGGCAAGTTGTTATCAAACAAGGCGATATCGGAGATCGTTTTTATATAATTGAAAGTGGCGAAGCATCAGTGACAAAAAATATAGATGGAGTTGAGAGTCAATTTCCGAGTTTAAAGAGGGGGGATTATTTTGGAGGTATGCTTATTGCATAAATGTTGAATCAATTGTTCAGTAAATTGGAAACATTAAACAGAACTGGCTTTACTGAATGATCTCCCTCGACAAGCCACAATTTCCGCAATTGGGCGTCTTAAAGTTGCTTCGATGGAAAAAGCGGCATTCGTTCGTCTTCTCGGTCCAGTTGTTGACATAATTAAAAGAAATATGGCAGATTACGAAAAAATCAAGAGCTTGGAGCAGATTTGAATTCAAAAATTTTTCAAAATATAAACTTTTTGACCGCAAACTTGAGCATTTCTCATTTTCTGTTTGTGCTGTTAATTGATTTGTTTGCTTTTTTGCAGTTGCAAGAAACATTTCCATCATGTTTGCTTGCTTTTTGTTTGCCACTTGATTGTCTGTGCTACTATCCTTAACTTTTCTTTTCTTTTTGTTTATATCCAAGTCTTCATTTTCTTGCTCTATTATTTCTTCCTGTTCTACTATTTCCACCTGTTTGTTAAATCTTCTTTTGTCTTCTTCTTCTTTTTCCATCTTTTGTTTTAGTATTGTCGCTATTGAAGTTAGTACCAATGTATTTCCTTTTCGTTGGATTAATAGTGACATTGGAGCTACAAATTTTTTTTCCTTTTCACGTTGTTATATCCCTATTGGCAGTTGCTTGTGTACTCTTTTCACTCTGTTCTTTCACTTTTTCTCTTGTTATTAGAAAGCATGGAGCACCGGATAATACCGTGAAAAAAAGCCAACATAATACTGATTTATTTGAGTGGAGCTCTCACTCAAAATTCTTCAAAGTTTCTCCATTATTTTAAGTACAATGTTATTTAATTTCAATTATTGTGTCAATTATTTTTATTTATTTTCTTTCTTTTATTTAAATGACAATAACAATTCCATTGACAACAGTTCGAAATCAATTCTTAAAAACACTAGCAATTGGAACAATTTATAGAGACCCTCGAAATGAGCACTATTATGAAGTGCAAGAACGTAAAATCAACACATCTTTATTGAAAGTTGGTGTACCATAGTTTGGTTCAAACAAAGCAGTGAAAATTCAAGTGCCTGACAAATGGATGAAAATGGCCAACCAAGCAAGGGCCAATATTAATCAATGTATGAAGCAGCAAATATCTGAGCTTGAGGAAACTATTAAACAACTTGAATTGGAGTTGAATGAAAATAAAGACCCTGACTTTGAAAAACTATCAGAGATTGAAATAAAACTCTCATTACTAGATAAAATAAAGCAAATAATGAATGGAAATGAATATTATGAAACAGACTCTGAGCTATTTTTTGTTGACAAAAGTTTAGTTTATTACCTAAGAAAGAAAAGCAGCAGTGACAACAAAAAGAGAATCCAGCAAATTAAGCAAGACCTAATGAAAGGAAACACTAATTTATGTAAGGAACTGCATGAAAATCAGGTGGCTATGCAGAAGCAATTATACCACCACTTGAAGAAAGATGCTGAAGAAGAAAAGATGGTAGATATGAAAAAGAGGCGTTAATCATTCTCTGAGTCAGAAAATGCTGGAGGTATATCACCAGGTGCAAATATTCGACCAAGAAATTCTTCAATTCGGTTTTTGCTTTGTCTTGTGCCATGTTTCAAGCTACGTTTTGTGTTTGCAAAGATAGAATCACTCTCCTCTAATTCCAAAAATACAGACTCTGCTAACTTCGAGGCACATTGCATTAGTATTGTAGTCTCAGACATGGCACCATTTGATACTAGTTTGGTAGTTGTTATTATTGCAACAGTTGGAATCTTTGATAGTGCTATAGGTGATAAAACCTATTTATTGCATTCATTCCTGTATACTATTATTGCTGCATGTTCTGCCGTTAAAACTCCATCATTTAACTCATTCAGATTAATCTTAAATCCTTGGGTGTCTGATTCATATCCATTCAATTCAACTTTGGCAAATGTTTGTTCAATTACTCCAGTTTTACATTTGTTCTCATTAAAATGCATTTGCATTGTCTTTCGAGATATTAGTTTCTTTTGACAAACAAAGCATTTCACCTTCTTATAATCACAATCTTCAACATTTTCAGCAAGATTCCACTTTAATACTCTCATTTTGCAATTTTCATTTGTGCAAGATGTCAAATGAGGCATTAGTGCTACTTGTAACTGTTTGTTGTAAAAAAGTGTGTGTTGTGAAAAAGTGTGTCTGTCTTGCATTGCAGGCAAACTTGCCCTATCTTGTGTCGACACTTCAAGCAAACAAAATGAGGTCCATTTGCACATTGTATAATAGGAAAGTTTAAATTCTCAAGGCAGATGCAGCACATTAACTCAGGTTGTTTGATGTTGACTGAATATTTAATTTCTTCCATTTTGTTGTTTTATATCAAAACAAATATTTTAATTTCTAGTACTACTACCTAGTAGTAGTATAGGTTGAGCACCAGATAGTACCGTTTTATTTCAGTGAGACTCTCACTCAAAATACATCAACTATTATGAGTGAGAAGGCCAAAGAAAAGAAGAATTTTTATTTCCAATTAGAATTTGATTACGAAATTCAGATTCTAATTGCAAAGTACATTTGGCAGCATGTTTCCCTTTAATTCAAAAAAGTCTTTTGAAAGCTATTTTATTCATTATTCAAAAATCCACATTTGGTCAATGAACATTATTTGCAAAAAAAAAAATTCCCAGCTTTGAAAAACACTCTTTTAACATACTGTTGTAAATTAGTTGGTTCACCATCCGGACTGACTCAAAAATCCACAAAAGCTTAATATTTTTCAGCGGTCCCAAACCTTTCAATATGATAGTCAATATCATGGGTTATAGAAGTTCAACACCCCAACGGAGAGAGCCATTGAGATAAAAATCAATTTCCCCATAGATATGACCACCTATTTAGAAATTAATTATTAACTTGTCGAATCAAGATTGTGTTAACTGACCATTGTTTCAGTGTAATTCTAATTGTGATATGCAAACAGAAAATCCCAACTTCAAATATCATCGAAAAGATTACAGTTACATAGCCCACACACCAGCGCCGAACAAATATTAGAGATGACCTTTAAAAAAATCACCTGCAGCTTATTGAAGTTTAGTGTATGAAAAAAAAGCGCCGATTTGGGTTTGAATGGAGACATCCGCAAGTAAACACCGGCTTCAATCATTTTGTCAACGAGTTTCATCGTCGCCATTCAATCGAGCCTATACATCGATATACCCGCAAAGAGGATTCACGATGGCTCTAGGCTCGCCGCTCATCAATGAGCGGCACCAGTTGGGGGTGGGGGCGGGGGTTGAGCGACTTATTTTTGTTGGTTTTTTTAAATAACGCGTTGTTTTTTGGACAAAATCAAAGCAAAAAATGAGTTTGAACGAAGACGTCACTGAGCGACGACTCTGACGGCCCTCATATTGATACTCATATTATCGCCTTTGTTGTTTTCCCCTTCCAGCTGACGTTTTCGTTCACAATTATGATGTTGCTGTTATACCGACAAGCATTAGCAATGTCCACATGTTTGAACCACTTTATATTGCTGTGATTGGATGGAGCGTAAGCTCACTTGCTTGATTTTTTTTTCACACTAACATCGAATAGTGCCTTGTAGGTGACATGGTGAAAACTTTCAAGGAAGCTGAACAATGCAAGCGACCCAACCGTGATTCATATGCTTTGGGACTGTATCATATGGCACAGGCAAATCAGTTGGAAAATAAGGAAGAAGAATTGTTTGGGGCATCGGAATAAAGATTGAAATTTTTGTAGTTTTTTTCTTTAATGCATATTAGAGTTTATCTTTTGAGTTGGCTTGATACCTGCAATTCATGCATTCAGTGAAACAAATGAACCCATACTTGGCTAATGTTTGAATCTCCATATCAAATGTCTGAATATCCATATCAATTATTTATATCTCGAAAAGTATTGCAAATTTTTTTTTTGCGTTGGAAAGAATAAATAGAACAATGCCCAAAATTTAAGAACAGCTCCTCTGATAAGAAAAGTGATGGTGAGCTCAAGTCAGCAATTTCAAATAAATCTTCAGCACTGATGAAGTCCATCATCTTGGCTAATCGAAAATTCCGAGCATCAGTGTCTGATAAACAAGCCAAAGTTAAAGCCTTGCTACTGTTTTATGGTCCTGCGACGCTTCGAAACGATTCACAAAATCAAGTCTCATCACTCAATATCTTGCGCGAAAGCGAAAATGTCTTCGAAACTCTGACTGCCCTCGTTAAATCAAACCTGTTGAAACTCAAAACTTGGAATATTGACTCGAACCGTTTGAGGATGATTCTTGCTGAACAACTTGCGCGCTTGCAAGAACTGTTATCATTGCGAAACAAGACAGACTTTTTTACGTTTCTAAGTAACAGCTTTCATATTTCAAAAAGGTATGGTATTCTTTTTGAAACCTAAAGTACTGACAATATCTAAGTTCTTTTTATTATTATCAATGATTTTACAAGTTCAATGAAGCATATCCTCGATTCCTTAATGTATCCCTTAGTTTCAGAGAGATTTACGCTATGATTAGGCTTGGTTTTAAAGTGAAGAATATTCGAAATTACCTTCAAGCAATTTCTGTTCATTTTGGGAGCTAAAAATAGTTTCCGACGTGTTGGAAAATTCAAACAGACTACCAATTACACGTCCTTTTCATGCTTCTTTTTAACGCTTCTGTTTATTTTTGATGTTATTCAGCCTCTTAAATAAATACTTTTTATTAGATGATTGCACTTCACTTTCAAATACTTTCTTATCTGTTTTAAATTCACTTCCTGTCATTACTAAAGACTTTCTTGCTAAATTCATAAATAAATCAGTTCCACTTGACCGTTAATTGGATTGAGTTGATGCACTTTGAATACATGCTGCGTAACTGCCTGATAAGACTTCCACTCATAAAAATGTTAATTTCAACTTCATTTTCATTACGAAATGCTAATAACATTCGTTTTTGAATCAATAAATCAAGCCTGCGTTGACGTTCTAGGAAATATTTAACATGCTTGTATTCAAAAATCATTTCACGCAACTCGTATGGTAAACTATCCCAAGATGTCATTTTAATGTAACTTTTGGTGTTCATTTAAAATTCAGTTTAAAAATTTTTTGTCCAACGCGTTGGAAAATTTGATACAATCTGAAAAAACTGATACACTTTATTTCTCAGTTTAGAGCACCCTTAATCTTTTGTTGTTCTTTATTGTTTCTTCCACAATCTTTCGCTTATTTGGGAAATAGTCAGCTGTAAATTTTTGGCGTTTTGTATGTAAAGGTTCATACGTGTGCTCAAGTAGCTCGTCTATCTCTCTTTTGTTTTGCATCTGCTTTCTCATCATTGGTTTATCACGTAAAGTCTTAGAAAGAATAAAATGCTCTACATCAGTTATTTTTTGAAGTTCGTAATACTTGTATCGCTTGTCCAATGGATTTCCATTAGATTCTGCCAATTTGAATATCCATTCCCACTTATTATAGTGTATATAGATTTGCTATATGTAGTCTCATAACCCTTTTTGAACACTTTTTGTTCTTAATAATTCTGACCAAATCTCCAACTTTGGCATCAACTACTGGTTGTGTATACTTAAGCTTACCAAAGCTGGCATTCACAGAGTGTTTGAT
>JADGJH010000884.1:3164-13481 GCA_027596945.1 Physocladia obscura
ATATAATTGTTTTTGTACCACATTAAAATACACAGCACAATAATCCAACTTTCATGCGATTGCCTCTTTAAGACATCAACACTCTTACTCTTTCCAATACAAAAAACAATCACATAATATTATTTCACCGACAAGATATCCAACATTTGATATTTACGATTTAAATAAGTGTGTTATTATCAACATAATCTTCTTGGCCTGGCCCATTGTTTTTATTTCAAACGTGATGCCGATTATTTTTCACCGCCACCACTCGCAACAGCCGCCGTCTTCTTTTTTGTGCGCTTCGCAACAGCATTTTCCCAATACTCATTAATTTGTGTCACATACACGCCCCCTTCCTGACTCATCTCCAACATCTTGCATCCATCCGAAATAATCTGTTTGCTCCATCCGAATGCGCGGGTTTGCCGCGTGAGGACATCAACGGCGTCGCTCCAGAGTTTATGCCGCGTGAGAAGGCCTACGTAAGTCAACACCACTTGACTATTCAGTTCAGGCCGCGCAGCATGCGTTATTAATAAAATCCAGAAGTTGCGCAACTGAGCGATGTCTTCGGCTGTGCCAGCGAACGTGTCCAAGAAGGATAAAACTATTGATGCTGGTATTCCGGGTGATATTATAGGGTTTCTTTGTGCGGTTTGAATACCGTCAACGACGTTAGATTTTTCGCCGTCGTCGCCAATACTGAGATGCTTTGAAGATTCCACTGCATCATTTAAATCCTGCAGGATACGCGAAGCATTTTCAAATCCGTTAAACCGCCCCTCTGCTTTTGCCTGCGAAACTGCTTGCTCAAATCGCACCCAATCTTCACCAGCAGATCCACCCACAAAACTCGCGCCCATCACACCAACAACCGCATCAACACCCCCACTGTCGCCGCTATCAGCTCCTCTACCTGCTGAAAGCCGCAAGAATAGCTCGTTTCGCGTCGCCGAATCAACAGCCTCCGTCTCAATCCCGCGCCGTGCCATATCAACAAACAAAACAGCCGCAATTTCTGCGTTCTCGCTTTGCACGAGAACGCGGACTAGCCAGCTGTACAGTTCGGTTGTCAACGCGGCAATTTCAACACCATCGCCAATATCGGCGCCCGTCGAGTCGACGGCGAAAAACTCGTTGAAGACGCGCAAAAAGAGATCGGCGGTCTCTTCCATGGCGGTAGCGGTTGTGACGGTGCTGCTGCCTGAGCGACGCTGCTTCATCATGATTTGCGCAAGTTTCTGAAGAACACTTTGTAGCGCCGTTATTGTTGGTGGCGTCGATGGAGTAGAGGGTTTGATTATTTTCGCACGGTCGATAATCCGGTTGATTGTTTCATTTACTTTTTCGTAGTTTTCGGTCGCAATGTATAGTGACAAAACAGTCATGTACATTGTTTCGTCTGGTTCGATGATCATGAACTTTTTGCGATTTTTATCAGTTGGAGCAGTGGGGTCAGGAATGTTGTTTGTGGAAGTGTTATTTTCTGGAACAGGTTGCATGTGTATAAATGATTGAAGCATTTGCTCGTAAATAAGAATCGCTTGGCCGACTCGACCCAGACTCACAAACATTCTCATCACAACGTGATACACGGCAACATCTGGACGTGACTCTTCGTTCATCATTTCGTGACACAGATTAAATGCTTCTTCGATATAAGAATTTGCTTTTTGGCCAGTCTCTAACGGTGATGGCGAGTCTGAATTGGAAGAATTCAGTGATGCTGTTGATCGAGAATAGTCAAAGGACGGGTCGCCATCAACTCCATAATTAATGTAAGCGTCTAAGAGGGTTGTGTATGTCGCAGCTGTTGGTTTTACGTTTATTCGTAAAAGATCCTTGTAAATATACATTGCAGCATCCAAATCACCACGCTTTGCACGGTCGTGGATGAGAAGGGTATATGTGTGAATGTTTGGCTTCACGGTGCTCGAAAATACACGTTCGAACCATCGCCGAGTTGCTTCTGGGTTAACGGCTGAAATAGAAAAATTAACATATATTCGAAAAAAATCTATACAAACAAGTGCCCACTTACATCGCGAAATAACAGACATGACAATTGTATAAGTGTAAACATTCGGACGCAAACCACTGCTCAACAATCTGTCATACCACGCCAACACATTTCCAACATCACTCGCTTTTGCATATCCACTCATAACAACATGAAACAAATGAGTATCCGGCTTATGACCACACGCTTCTATTCTACGAAAAACACCTACACAGCTCTCCATATCGCCCATCATACTCAAAGTCCCCATCACACTGGTCAGGCACTTCACGTTCGCATACAACCCACGCGTTTCAACCATTTCCTCAAACAGCTGCATCGCATTCTCATTAAAGTTTTCCAGCGTATATGCACGTATGAGCAGGTTGTAAACCGCCTGGTCCGGCAAAACACCCGAATCGACCGTCATTTCGCGATAACACGCGGCGACTCGCTCAAGACCAGCGTACTTGTAATACGCGTTGATGAGCGTCGTGTAACAGAACACGTTTGGTTTGAGGCCAAGCGCCCGCAAGTTCTCGAACACAGTTTCAATGTTGCGCAGGATGGTGGCGGCGGGGATGCGCGTGCCGTTGTTGGTGGGCGAGGCCGCTTCGGCGAGGTATGAGCGCATGATGAAGTCGTGGGTGACGATTATGCGGTCCTGGCGCTGGCGAATGAGACGAGGGTCGGGATTTCGAAGGGCGCCGCTGGCGCGGTAGAGTTGAACCATTGTTTCAAGGACACGACGCGCTTCCGAGTATTGCGACAAAGATATGAGTGCTCCGCAGTAGTATTGGAGATATTCGAGCTGCGCGTCGCGAGTTTGGAGGAGCGTGAGGCTGGAGTCAACTTCGGCACCAACGTGAGCGGCGTCAAGATAGGCGAGTGATCGGCGGGATATTGGAGTATTTGAAAGTTCGAAATATCGCCGAGCAATCGAAACAGCAGCATTTGCTTCGTTGCTTGTTACTAAGGCACAAACTACTAGTGACACCATTATTGAAGTTGGATTTGGAATCAAACTGAGTAAACGTTGGGCAATTTTCAGCCGGCGGCATTTCACAAATGATTTCAGAATCGCAGTTTGAAAATCCGGAGACGGAGATATACTCAAGAATTCGAATTTCTGTGAAAAGAGAAATTCATGAGCTTAAAATTAAATATCCTCAAAAGTATTGAATAGAAACCTCATCGTTTGGACCAGCCAAGTCGTCACAAAAGCCCACGACTTCGTTGAAATTTCCCAGGATTGAATTCGCAAGCAAGATTGCCGCTTGGACTTTTCTGTCCAACTCTACAAACTGGACGGGAGCAATCTCTTCGGACCCAAGAAACAAAAATTCCGCGAGACGCATAATCCTGTTCGCGACTTTTCCGCCATTTGTCAGCTGCGGGGCGAGCTGCAATATTTCGCGTTCGTTTTGAGAGCGAAACAATGACGCGTTTGAGTCATAATGATCCGAATTCGAGTTTGAGAACGAATATGCGCGGGCCGCGGACGACGAAATGAATCTGAGGCTAGGAATTGTTATGGCGGTGCATACAGATGACAACAATAGTGGCGAACGCATGTGCTGCATTCGCACGCGGCGGTTATATATAAAACAACTGGAAACGCCCAGGCTCAAAGTGTGATTGTTGGACAGCTCAAAGTTCGCAACGATTGCATTTGTTGGATTTGCATTCGGCGTACGTAATATTTGCGCTGTTATTCGAGCAGTTGTTTTTGTTTTTCGTGCCGGTTTTTGCGGCAAGAAAAGCCAATTCAGTAAGAACGTGAAAGTGGAATTGGGGAGCGGCGAAACACATGCGGAACAGGCAGAAACGAACGCAAATCCTGCAGAAGAAGCCAAAGAAGCTGTCGCCGACGCTTTCGCGATTCTTGGGCGCATAGGAAAAATTAAACTAAGCTGAACCTTGTGAATTCAAACGAACTGAATGCTATTGTTTTCTTGTCGCACAAGGAAAAAAAAGAAAAAATTAAAGAACTCAACTTGAATTTCAAAGCCAACAAAAAACGCACAGAAACAAAAAGAGCAACAACCGAGATCGACTCCTTTGTTCGGACGAATCAACGATTAATATTCCGTGCCAACATTAATGCCAACTGATCAGCATCAAGTTTTACTGGTTGCTAATCAGAATCAGAATCAAAATCACAAGGATCCAGGGACGCGTTTGGTGCTGGTATCGTCGTCAAAAGCGTCGATCGAGCTGTCCGATTCTGTTCCCGTGGCTGTTTCTCTTGTGCACGCTGTTCTCGTCAAAGTCCGTATCAACACAGAAAAACAACTGGATCCAGTTCTTCTCATTACTGCCGCTGTAGCTCCTCATCTCGGCAGTATTTGCATCCATTTAGTGTCTGTATCTGCCGTTTTCTCGCCAACTACTGGCTCGAAGGCAAACATCATAAATGGTTCCGAAAAAGTGAATTCAAACTCGGCGAAAAATAAACTGTATTTGGATTTTTTGGCGCAACGCGACTTAAGTTTGGCCCCTGTTTCAGCAATCTCTGTTGCGCCACACGATTCTTTGTCGTCAAAGCTGTCGTCGTCTCCGCGTATTGTTGTTTCGTTTGCGGATGGTTCTTTTGCTGTTGCCGATACGTCCAATCTTTATTATTCTGCGGCAATATCCTCACCACATTCGCCCCATTCTTCTTCTTCTTCTGTTTCTTCTTCTTTTTCTTCAGCTACAAAAAATCCATTTATTTTTTACTCTTCCGCAACACTGAACCCGTCGTCATTTGTGTCAGCAACAATTTGTCTCTCCTCAAATTCTGCATTTCCCAATGTATCTTCACTTTTGGACGCTTCATCGGCAATCTCAGGCCCGATAGACCAAATTACGCTCCCGCAAAAGCAAACCACGCGTTTTCTACGATTCGGCTCGGATCCTTTTCTATCACTTCTCGAATCGTTGCCGTTATCAGAGTCTGGACTGCCAAAAACATCTACAAGCGCCATTAACAACACCCAATCGGCCGATAACGGTGATTCTTTGATTGTTGCGTCCGTTGACCGTGTTGCAACAACAGTTGTTTCTCTTTTTTCCTCATTCACTAGACGTGCCGGGACAGCTCTTTTCAACGAAATACCCTCAAACTTAAGCACGAATCCGACATCAAAATTGAATCCGCCGCCATACCATCAACAACATCAACTGCAACAAGAACAGCAACAGTCTATGCATCCGCTTCCATCTTTCTTGCGGCTTCACGATCGCGGTCGACGCATTATAGCAGCTTCCGTCTCCCCGTGCAACGATTTTGTAGCGCTTCTTGACTCATGGGGGCGTATTCTCGTCTTCAATGCCCGCTTTTGCGAAATCGTATTTGTTTTGAAAGGATATCGTGACGCGCAGTTTCTGTGGAGAAGAACAACAAGTACGACGAAAACTGGCGGAGTTGAGCCAACTCGTTTGTGTCTGGTTGTCTTTTGTGTGAAAAGTGGCAGCAATAGTAAATACTCTGAAAGCGCAGTGAATCGACCGAACAGAGTTTTGGAAATCTGGGCTGCTGCTAGTTCAGCCGCACAACTGAAAAACAAACACGATTATATCAACAATAATCGTCATGGGACTTTTGCCTCTAGTGCTTTTTTGTCAAAAATTAGAGTTGTGAGTGTCGGACCTGCGTGGATACTTGTGACGCAACCGCCAGTGAATGTTTCTGTGACGACAAAAGTCTCAACTGTTGAAGAATCTTCGCATGTTTTGTTGATAAATCATGAAACGATGGATATTATGAGAGTTTCGATTCTTGGATCACACGGAAATGCCGGTGTAGCTGCTGTTGGAGGTAGTGGTCTAGATGCATATGGGGTTTTGATGTATGTGCAGAGACAAATTCATGCTCTCAATGACGCAAATGAAGGATTTGAAAAAGAAGTCAACAAACTCTGTGATTATATTTTAATCGATGTTAAAAACGATGTGCGGTTACAAGCTGCAGTGAGTGTTTTGATTTCTTTTATTATTGAAAACTGATGTAAAAAATTTAAAACAAATAAAATAAAAGTGTATTGCACTCCTGTCATCATCCAAAAATCCACCAATTCCTTTAAAATCCTTACACAGCCTCAGTGCAGCTGTCTATTCTCAAACAACTGCAATGCTAAAGTTTTCCGCGCTCCTCACAACAGATACACTCTCACTTAGTATTGGCGTAGACGGTGCTGGTGGCGGTGGCACACACACACGGCCTTTTTGCATTGCACTTTTTGACGTTTGGATCGTTATGGCAATTTCGCAAGTATGCATTGCGTTGACGCAGACATCCGCCAGTAACATATACAGTGGCAGCAGCACTGTCCGCGACTCCTCACGCACTTTAACTGTTGCAAAAGAAGTTTTCGGAGTTGCGGAAACACTGATTGCAAAGAGCCAACGTGTGGAAACATCAGCATTTAATCAAACAGCTGGCGTTGTTGATTTGTTTGAACCAAGGTTTGATGAGAAGCGCGGTAGGATTTGTGTGAGATTAAAAAAGTGTTTCGGAATTGATGGTAGTGGTAGTAGAAGTGTAGGAAGGATCTTTTTTGTGAATTTGTTTAATTTGGGTACAGTTGAAGTCTCTGGATGGATACAGCGAGTATTTGAAAATAGCGACGGTGGTGGTGATGTTGGAAAAGAATTGTTTTTTCCAAGTGATTTGATGGTGTTGTTAATTGATTGGATTGAATCGGAACTGGGGGGATGGATAGGTGGAATTAAGAGGCGGTTGGAAATTTTGCAAGAACTTGTTGGCGTTTTGTTGACTCACGATGCCGAAGTCGGTGGAGTCGATGAGAGTGTTTTGAATGTCGTTTTGAAATACTGTTGGACTTGTTCACATGTAATGTATCAATTATGTTTTTCTTTTTTTGTTTTTTCTTTTTATTTTAAGTATTGATTTTTTTCATTTTAACCACGATTTGTAAATGCGAAAAATAGATATCAATTGCTTACATCTTCGCAAATATTTTGGAGACAACTCTCGCAACAATACCGGGCATTAGAAACGCACAGGAAATTGCAAATGACATTGAAAATCTCGTCACTAAATTAAAAGACTGCCAGATTCTATACGAAACCCTCGATGCGTCTGCCATCACAACGCTTACAGCCTCAACACTTGACAAGACAGAAAAAACCAGCACACCGCGGTTTATCGCTCTACATCAAGTGATACTCTTTTGCCGCCGCCAGCTACAATCCCAAGACACCAATACTGCTAGTACTGTTGCTGCAACTACTGTAAATACTAATCAGAACCACAATGACGACGAATACTTGCGCATACTCACAGCTCACTTCCCGGCATCCCATTTTTCAACCCTGATTCCAATTTACAAAACTCGCTTACACGCCGATGCATATCTTTGCACGCCAAACAACGCGGAAATCAAAAACAACAAAGACACGAGCAAAATTCGGCATCTCCTCGAAAGCGTCGACAGCGCGCGTCGGATTACCCACCCCACTCTCCGAAACGGCACGCTTGTTTGGCTGTACCGATATGTGTTTGCGATTGCGCTGCGCGCGGTAATCGGGGCCGTTGATTCGGGGGGGTCGATCGATGCGATCAATGCGCGCGTTGCAAAGGTTTTTGCGGACAGGGGGTGTGGAGAGGACGTTGTTATCGGATTTTTAGACGCGTTAGAGGGAGCGATGATGAGTGTGGTTTGTGAAGACGGATGTATAAGTGTCACAGATATTTGTGACGATTTTCAAGAGGTTTTGAACGGGGGTAGTGGTGGATTTAGTGGTGTTGTAATTGAGGCGGATGATGCGGTTGGCAATGTTTTGAGTGTATTGCGTGGGTTCTCTGATGGGTTGCAAGATTATGAAATTTCACGGGATGTTGTGGATGAACACATCGTCTTAGTTAGGGTTTTGAGAATTGTGTTCAATGGCCGTGCTGTAAGTGATGATTGGAGACGGGGTGCTGTAACGCAGTTGTTTCGCAAGAAAGTTGGATTTGGGAAGTCGCTGTTTGTGCGCCGGAGTGAGCATTGGGGATGGGGAAGTGTTGGATTTAAAGAAAATTTTGACTGCGCGGAAGAAACCGACGAATGGAAAAGAGTTTTAAAGCAACGCAAAGATTTTGTTACACAAAGGGTCGGAGACGGAGAAAATCCGTTTGGTGAATAAACATTTGTTCCAATAAATATTTTAAGAGTAACCGAATGGGAGAAATTCTTCGGCAAAAGTGGGTTCACTCCAGACGATGAGTCATTTTTGACCCTTGTGAAACTGAAAAAGCTATTGAAATCAAACTCATGGGCCTAAAAAAAAAAATTTTTTTTTCTTTGTCCTTTCTCAACAAAAAAATCGCCCTTCATCAATCATCAAAAGAACAAAACAAAAAACACAAAAGCAAGCAATGGAAAACGATCACACGGCAACGGCTTCAGCGAGATTCCATCTCTCCCGGGCGTTAACGGCGCTGGACGCGGAGCAAAAACTATTTACGGGATCGTCAAGTGCACTGTCACCGCAATCCGCGCCAACTCTTTTTCCAGCAGAGGCACCGAAAACAGCGCCACCAACAGCATCATTAATACCACCAGCAACAGTAATAACAGCAACAGCCAAAAAAACTCACAAGAAAAAGGGCCGGGAGGGCGTGATTCCGCGCCCGCCAAACGCCTTTATTCTCTACCGCTCATTCAAACAGCCTGCGCTGGTGGCCGAATGTAAAGGCGAAGGCAAAAGCTCGCGTGACTTTTCACAGCGGATTGGCGTAATGTGGGCCGACGAAACTCCAGCAGTGCGCAGCCATTTCCAGGCGTTGGCGGCCGAGCGAATGAAGCAACACCGCATAGCCTATCCTGAGTACAAATACCGCGCATCCAGCAGTTCAACAAACAACCACAGCAATGATTCCAGTCGAAAAAATAAAGCCTCCAACACAAAAAACGTCAACAATATCAATAGTAATCGCAAAAATAGTGTAAGGTGTTTAAATGTTCAGACGAGTGGCACTTCGCTCTGTGATAGTCAGCCACTCGGCCTTTCCTCACTTTCGTCTGTCGCTGCAATTGCGTTATCCCAGTTTAGTACGCTTCCGGGTGACTCTGCAAAGTTACTGTCGCGTCCTTCGTCAGACTCTACCCCCTCTGTTGCTTCACCGTCGTTATCTTTTGTGAGTTTCATTAACCTTGTTTACTCAATTTCGTGTCCCATGTGTTGTTTTCCTTGACAAAAATGAAAAAAAAAAATTTCGCTATAAAACCGAAAAAACCCTATTTGTTATTTCAGCCAATCAAATGAATCATGAAACTAAAAGCAAAACCAGAACAACTATTCTTCCGGCCTCAGCGAATCTGACTGTTGTGAAACTCAACACAATCTTAATTGGACACATTCATTGTTTCAAGAGGATCCAAAAACCCCTTCTCAAGCGCTCGTTGAGTTTCAAAACGAATGTTTGTTGCTGAAGCGAAAATTACAAGAGTTGGAGCAGGAGAATGAAATTTCGCTGCGAAAATGTGGAATATTTTCTTCTGTTTTACGTGATTAATGAGGGACAGAGTTGCCTGATGTTTTTTAAATTATAATGTTTTGTCGGTTTTTTTTTTTTTTTGTCTCAATCTGTTCAGGTAGTCAATAGATGTGGTCTAGTTAATTTTTTAATACAAAAGCTGAATCTGCAGGCAAACTCAGCGTAAAAACAGCATCAACAGCAGTGAATAATTGCAAACAAACAGATTTTACTGGAGTAAACAGCACAATAGCTTCGTGGGTTTTCACAAAAAACAGAAGGAACCGTGAAAAATTCAAATAATTACAGATTTGTCAGCAATTTCTGGAGTGAAGTTGATAAAAAAGGAACTCTTCCTTGTGTTTGACATTAGCATTTTGTTATTCCTTTACTTACTTCATTGCATATGTGGAATACTTTGATATTTTCAAATGTTTGAACAGCGGATGGAAGGTGTTGAACAGCGGATGGAAGGTGTTGAGTAGCGGATGGAAGGTGTTGAGCAGCGGATGGAAGGTGTTGAACAGCGGATGGAGCAGATTAAAACTGATAAGTTGCTAAAATTCATGTTACATGCTACTTCTCTTAATCAATCAAGTATAGTGATCATATTGCTGGTTGGACTCTGTTTATAGGGCTAGAAATAAACACTGTAGTTATTTGATTATGAGATACAGCCAATTCTATCTATATACACCTCCTGCGAAAACGCCTCAAATCCCAATTCTAAATAAAGAAACTTCATCAAAAACGAAATTTCAAAACCTGCCAATACCATGACCCTTTAATTTTTTTATATTATTCAATAAATTTTTGGATGGCTTTTGAATAAACAGATATCATCCAGTCTGTACTTTATTCTCTT
>JADGJH010000885.1:0-13469 GCA_027596945.1 Physocladia obscura
TAAATAGTGAAACCCACAGCAGACTTACAAAATATACAGAAAAACTGATAACTTGTAGTCTGACATCTCTTTCCTAAAGGCTTCTGACTCTAAATGGAGTTTGGTTTTTTTTGATTTGACAGCAAATTTCATGCAATTGGAAGCTAACTTGGCTTTTATTTTGTGTGGTGAATAGAAGTAACTGCCTAACATATCTATGTTTTGCTTCATCAGTTGTCATGGTTTGGCAAAGACATTTGAAATTGAAGGAACTTTAACAAGTCTTTCCCTTTTCAGAGTATAACCACATTCTTGAAGCCTTTGTCAGTTGTTGAATGAAACTTCATCAAATAACTCTATATTGTGTATACTTCAGCTGATTGTATTGAGTTCAAATGTGTATCACATTACTTCTGCCTCATGGGTTTCTATTGTGCACAATTCTATGATTTTCCAGGTGAGTCCAGGGTTGTGAATAATCTGCTAAACTAAAGACTTGCTGATTGATTTGTGCTGATAGTGTTGAAACACAACCTGTGCATCATCTGACAAAAGTCAAAGGCTTATCAGTAAAGTATTGAAACAGCAAGGATTACTGGATGGTCAAAAATTTAGTGTACACATTTGCATTTGAGTGTTTTATCTGTCTTAAATTGGCTGGTCTATTGACTGATCTGACAGATTTATTGTAGATGTTGGCAACTGTCATCAGGTGAAAAAAAGTAGTTGTAGAAACTTTTGCAGTTTGTGCCCAATTGTGGCACTTTTAGTGGAATTGAAATCAGCAAAAAATTTTATATAAATATTAAATGAAAAATGGAAAATAAAGTATATTTTTGTTTTTGTTTTGTTTGGCCAGAATACGCCCTGACCAGGGATCGAACCGGCGACTTCCCCAATCGCAAGAAAAAGAAAACAAAGGTCAGCAGTTGCAGATCCATGAATTTTTTTTTTTTTTGTGATTATTTATGACTCATGTTTAACTGTCGACGCGATTCAGCAATCAACTGTTATCAACCTATTATCTACCAATTCACGTTTTGCTTTTCTATCACGATCAAAGTGACTCAGTGTGATTTGTCAGAGTGAAAATCTATAAATTATTGGATTGCACATTGTCAATTAGCGTAAAATAACTGAAAAAAACTCGTTTTCTTATGACCGTCGAAACCACCGTCCTGATATCTTCCGCTGATCTCGAAGGATTTGAAGTTAATCGTACTGTCGTTATTGCCGTGGTAACTTTAACAAAACATTATCCTGTTGTATTTTAATAACATGAATTTGTTTTTAAGGACTCTTCAAAATATTCCGAATACGCTGTAAAATGGGCGGCAAGCAAATTTCTAACCGCAAACGACCAAGTTATTCTGCTCAATGTTCAACCAGTATATTCTTTTGGGGGTGCAGCTTCTGGTGATATTGTTGCGAGTTCGAACGGCGATATTTTTGCTCCAGGTGCAACTGAAAAGCTTCAAGAGCTCAGCAAATCGACCAGTCTCGAAATTTTGACCAAATATGCAGATCTTCTCCAAGGATTTAAATACGATGGTGTGTATGCCCTTGGAGATGCGAAAGATGTGATTGTTGCTAAGGTCAATGCGATTTCACCGGATCTTCTTATTGTTGGATCGCGTGGAAATGACGTATTGTCGAGATCTGTGATTGGCTCCGTTTCCGACTATTGCGTGCATCACGTTCACTCCCCAGTGTTAATCGCCAAGCCAAAAACCGACGAGTTGGAAGCGATGGACGTGCCAAAGCATCATAAAGCTCAAAGTAGTATCTTCAATAACGCGGATATTTATGTAGCGCTGCAACTGGCGTGAAAACTAATGTTTCGTGTTGTTTTAATTGTGACGTTTATATATCCTGAATAAACTTTTGTCGAATTTGTTTGTATTGCACAAGAGTTGGGGAGAATTATTTCGATAAAAGTGCAACTCAAAGAGCTTCGCTGAGTGAGTAACTATAAAAGAGAGGGTCAGAGCTCATGGAAATCAACTTCGCTGAGTTGGCATTGTGAAAAGCAAAGTGACAATTCGGGTTTTGTCAAAAATCAGCCACACATATTCACAACAAGAAACAACTTATCGATGCGAAGCAGTATTCGGCGCAAACAGTCGGAAAACGCAGCGACAGACAGCGCATCTGATGAAGATGGGTCGAGTGATGGAGAGCGCGCAGATCTCGACTGCGCAGTTTCCGAATGTTCTATTTCAACAGGCCAAGCACAAACACAAACACAACATCACCATCAACAACAAATTCAAACTCACATTCCCGCAAGTCCGCGTTTAACTCAGTTTTTGTCAGAACAGATTGCGCAATCGGAGTCCGAAACTCTGTCGCGCCGTAACAGCAATTCTCAAACCCTCTCCCCACCACTATTGTCGCTATCGACTGAAACTGCGAGTGAAAGTTCAGTCACAGAGAGAAACAGCGCACCAGAAACATCTTCTCATATTCTCGCTTTTGGCCTCAGCCTGGCGCGCCCCCCACTTTCACAACTGCAAAAGCCACCTCCACTTCTCCACAAACCTCAAACCCCTCCTTTCGCGTCGCCAGCTTTACCCCCGATAGCCTCGAATCCGGCGATTCAGGCGAAAGAGGATCTCGACGCGCTTTTCTTTACGCACCTCAACAATATCTCGTCGCATCTCGACAAAAACCTCTACAAAAAAATACCCTCCAGTGCCAGCACAGGATCCATCAGCAGTTTTGAACTCGATACGAGCCGTGATAGTAACGGAATCGAGTTGATTGTAACTTCTCAAAGCGCGCTTGAATCGAATAGTGATACAATGAGGCAAATGGATGAAAATCCCGCAAAATGCGCTTCACCACTTCTGAAGAAAAAATCTCGTACTTTTGACGCGGCTCTCAGCAGTGCAAGGTTGGATGAAATAATTCGGAAAATGACTGATCTTGTTGATGCTGAAGTTTCATATTCCAGTGACGATAATGCCAACAAGATTCCAAATATTCAAAATGACGATATTGAAAGAAGTGATTCGCATATTTTGGAAGACAAATCGTATATCTCGTCACAAAGGTTTGGATATGAGCATGGTCTTCCACCTAAAATTCCCTGGAAACAATTCAACAACCCTGTCACCATTTCACCGCATCATTTTTCCTCCCTCACTGAAGCTTATATGGCTGAACTTGGCCCGCCTAAAAGTCGGGCCGTCTCAGTTTCTGCAGCAGCTCAAGAAAAAAATTTAATTCAATCTGCATCCAAACCAGCAAAGCAGCGCAAACCAGCCGGTCCTGTGAGCCCTATTGCTGCGAGTGGCGGAGCGGAAGTTCATTACCCTCCTCAAACGTTCAATAAGCATGCATCTTTGCCCGAACTTGCTATTCCTGGTTCCGTATTGTCCACGACTGCAGCCTTGCTTGCGAGGCTCGATGCTCGTGTTCGTGCGGTTGTTGGTGTCGATGCTTTTGGTAGTAGCCGCGATCACGGTGAAATTGTTGTCGATACGAGAATTGCTGCAAATGGTAGCAACACAACTCTTGTTGATTCTGATGACGGCTCCGTTTCTTCAGGCGCTTCATCCTGCGGCGTCCAAGCATCTTCTACGAAAGCTGATAAAAAGAAAAAGAAAAAGAAAAAGCCAAAGAAGAAGAAGAAGAGAAAGGGTTCTGGCGCTGCTTTGTCAGAGAAGGATGATTTTTCAAAAGATAGTACTACTGGATTCGATGTCAGCGATGACGGTATAGCTGAAAAAATTACAACCGCAATTGATACACCAATTAATGTTCACACCATGAGCATTGAACATGAGTCTTTGGAGACGCATGTGGCTGTTTTTGAAACTGCAAGAATATCAAAGATTATGAAGAGCACTGCAGAGGCTTCCAATTTACCTGGAGCTTTGCGCGTTGATCCGATACTTGCTCAACTTGAAAAGTCACAAGCGAAATTAGAAGGTGCAATCAGATCAGTCTCAAACAAACCTTATGCTAAAAGCTCAATATCACCCGAAAAAGCTGGATTAGTTTCCAAGGCTGACATCATTCCAGAGTGGCAGAAAATCATTATTTCGTCAGCCGTCAATACTTTCTTATATGCTGATTTAATTGACGAAGTTGTACGCACGCTGGGATATGAATTGCATGGCATCACAAGGTATTTGATTTCTTTTGATCTATTGACTCCCTGTTAATCAGATTTTCTCAGAAAACCTGATGTATATCCATCGGCAACATACCCATTCCAAAATCAGAATCGCGAAAACAACTCAAATCATACAGCACCATTACAATCATTCACAAAAGCCACCCTCCATATACTGGTCAAGCGTACTCCAAATTCAACAGCAATGCACCCAACAGGAATCTTGCGTTTGAAAGCTTTGGTAGAAAGAAGCTTAAAAAGATCTGTTCGCAGTAAATCTCCTGGTGAAACACGTAACTTGATCACAGCATATTCAGATAACTTGCCGGTACCCCACGCTGCTGATACGTTGGTAATATCTGCCGAAAAGAGTATCTGCCGCTTAACTCGCACTGAAACTTTTGGATGCTATGCTACACATGACCCGGCAACACCTGATATTGTTTGTGTTGTTGCACGCGGTGGATTCGGCATTCCTGTTCTCCGGACGCTTGTTGGCGATCCTTCTCGTGGATTCGAGTTTCTCGGGTTAAAATATATCAAAGGAGGATTAATGGAGCATCAAGCGAGAATTGTAACGCCGTTTACAGTCGGTAGCTTGAAGTGGAGAAAAAGTTTGGAATGGTTGGTGAATGACGATGAAAAGTTGGGCGGATTTATGACTGTTGTTGTAAGAAAAATTGGCGCTTTTCGAGAGGTTGACGAGATTATGAGTTGAGTTTTTCATTGCTCAATGAATCTGTCTGATATTTTTTAACAGCTTCTCTTATCGAGTCCTACTCTTCAATCAACACTGATTCGCAAGACCAATCTGCTGAAATATTGTCAGACGTATTATTTACACAGCCAACTTTGACAAAATCTGACCATCTTGGTTTATCTCTCCTTGCTTCATTGAATCCCGAAATGTGCTATGCTACTTTGACAAGTTTCTTTCGTGATGCTGATTTAATCCCAACGTCTTCACCAGAACTTAAAGATGATGCCTACGTTATTTCACATCCAGCAGCCATTCCAGCGTCTTTAATATCTCCTCCTCGTGGCGCCAATTGTTTGACTTTTATACGAGCTTCTGCGGGATTTCAATGTTTTGGGGGGTTGTTCGCTGAAGTGGCAAAATCCGGACTTGTTATTTCTGTTGCACGTTTGACATCAATTGGTGAAGTTACAGCAAGTCGACTTGCTGGAATAGCTCGCGAAGAAACTTGCGCCTTTGATCACGATGATGTTGTCGGTATTAATTTTGAAGGAGA
The DNA here is from genome assembly GCA_027596945.1 of Physocladia obscura. Lineage (NCBI taxonomy): Eukaryota > Fungi > Chytridiomycota > Chytridiomycetes > Chytridiales > Chytriomycetaceae > Physocladia > Physocladia obscura. The sequence goes on from JADGJH010000885.1 coordinate 5,356, forward strand.
AGAACTCGGCAAGTGGATTGCGGAGTGTGGACCGATTATATTACTCATTGCTTGGGGTTTAGATGTTACAAAGAAACTCAGGCGTGTTGTTTGTAAGTCGTTACTTTCAATTTTGGCTGATTATTGTTATTCTTCATACTTACATCGCACTTTCAAACCCGAAGCCGGTTTCCTGACATCAAAGACGAATAATGGACCGCGTTCGCACCATTACAGGGCAAATGTTCCTGGCAACAAGTTGCATTCATCCGACGTTTACATCGCGCCAACTCTTGCAGTTGCATCTCATCAAATCTCCATACTTTTTCCAAAAGGCTTGGCTATTGAAGTACGCGACATGCCAACGCAGCTGGGATGTTTTCAACGAAGAATCGCTTGTCGACGCCCGCATATTCTGCCATACCCTTCCCGCCGTATTATCGAAAGTGGCTCTGGTGGTATTTCACTTGGAGCAGCTGTATTTATATCAACAGAACCAACGTGTGAGGCGAATGCGGAGAAATGGCGAACAGCGATAAATTCTTTGATGAAAGCTGGCAACGGAAAAATTCGAATTGTGGCTGTTAATTATTTTGTGCCAGTTAAGCCGTTAGCACAGAGAATGGTATCCATATGTACGAAATCAGGACCAAACACTTCTTTCACAGTTAAAAATGTGTGCTATTTTTCTGAAATACGTTTTTTTTTTTTTTTTTGCTTAATTTTTTTTTTATTAAGCTTTTGAATGGCCCATGCCTTGCTGTTGCTTGTGAAGGGTTTGGCGCTGCGGATATAGTGAAAAACTCATTGAAGCTTGATGATGGGCAAGAGCTAACTGCCTACGCCGTAATTTCACATCAGGATGCTTTAGGACTATTACCCCTGATATTTTCGGACATGTTTGGTGCATCAAAGCATCGTATTGTTGGCAATATGAATGGAGGGTATGGGCATAATGGCGGTGGCAGTGATGGCATTGTTGGAGGAGGGGGGGTTGGTGGTGTTGGCAATAATTTTTGAGGTTTTGATGATGTAGGAGTTTCTCAGATGGCAAAGCTTTCTTGATGCTGGAATCGTGTATGATGATAATTTTATTCCTCAGTTACTTTCATCTTTTTTTGTTTTGTTTTGTTTTGTTTTCACTCTGGCTATCTCTCTTTTGATTTTCTTTGCTTTGCTTGGTGGTGTTTACATACATTTTTGTACTGCGCACCTTCCCAATTTGATTAAAAATACTTTTTCAATGCTATTGCCAGTCAGTAATTCAAATTCTGTTTTTCAAAGTGTTCAATCCAAAAAATAAATAAACAAAGAAAACAAAAATAAACTTAGAAAAATTGGTATCATATTGTTTGAAATAAAGAAAATGCAAGATTTTTCTTTGTTTTGTGCAAAATCATTGTACTCAGCCAAAATCAACCTATCCTAGCCTCAATTGCGGAGAAAAAATCCAGAAACATCAGAATCACCACATACGGTTAAGTTATCTGTGCCAGTGAAAGTTTACTTTAATCAACAGACAAGATCCACCAAAGAAAAACCACTAGATCTCAAAATTTTTTGTCAAACAATTGACAACTTTAAGAAATGCAATTGACTTATTTATTCACCTGTGTATAGCCAGCTACTATTATTAACAGATCTATCTACAGCATCTGTGACTTACAGCCAGCTATCATGGATATTAACAATTATCTTGAATTTAAATGATACAATTGAGTAATAAAATTTTCTGAGTTGACCTCAATATTGTTGCAAAATCTTGCAGTATCTTAAGAACAAATCAATATCAGTATACAATTAATTACTCCATAATAGTGAAGTTGTGGGTGCAGTGGGATAAATTTGAAGAGTAAGCACTGAAGCCACACCAATGAGATCAATCTGCTGCAGCCAATTCTGCCATCAAAAGATTATGGAATAACTTTGTCAGTTGTAGAGAGACAGATTCACTGGCAGTGGGGCAAATTGGAAACGTTGGGCATTGTTGATTGTGGCTCAACCTCATCCAAATCATTAATTGACTTCAATTCTCCAGAGTAGACCAGAAGATATACAGCTAGGATGTGATTTTGATGCAAATGTTCAGCCTCAAGAAAATAATCATCATCAATAAATTTTATCTTGTCTCTTTTATTTATTCATCTTTTCTACTGTTCAAGTAGAATTTTAAAATAGCATCTTCGTTTGCTCCAAATTTCCTAGAAAAAACAATCAAATGGATGAATATCAGCAAAACCGGTGCATGATGTCAGTCACAAATAGAGAAAAACTCTATATTCTTCCTCATAATGTGTCTTAAACTTCTTTTTTAGTATTCCAAAAAAGGTATTCAATGAGGTAGAAAAACAGGCAGTGTGTTAAAAGAAAAATTATGATAATTCCAAAAGAATATTTAAACCGAGCAATTTCCAGGATACTTGTGCATCTTGCTGTTGTGTTCCACAATTTTTTTGCAACAGAAATAAATCAGGATTAAAGGTACCTTTTGTTTCAAAGTAATTAACAACTCCATCAACAGTCAAGAATACAAGATATGAAATTCTAGGCCACCTTGGAAGAAGTAGTCATGTGGACAGTGAATATATGTTCCCTTGTCTATGTGTGTGCCTGACAGTGAAATAATCACAGCAATAAATAGAGTGATTGACAATTAAAATTGTATTCAGGCATAGCTGTTTAACTGCCTTGACAAAAACACCAAAAACCACAATCAACAACAACTAAAAGAGAGAGAAAAAAACAAAAAGAATAAAAACAAAAATAAAAGAAAAGAAAGAAAAATAAACTGTTCAATCTTTCCTTTCTCTTTTTTCAAGTGGCAAATTTGTCCAATCTGACAATAATGTTTCTTCCCATAACGTTCGTGCCGTTGAGATTCGCAACAGCCTTATCTGCTTCTTCGCGAGATGCGAATCTAACCATTCCACAGCCTTTCGAACGGCCAGTTTCGTTTTCAATCATAATATCGGCGTGAATTGGATTCAGACCAATTGGACGAAACAAATCCTTCAAATCTTGCCAGCGAGATGAGTATGGTAGCTGAAAAAAAAAGGAAAAGTTAATAACGAGTCAAAAAATTCAAAAAAAAAAAAAAGTATACAAATTACATTTCCAACAAAAACTTGCGTTCCTTGAACAAATCCACTTTGTAGCTGCCCTTGGAAACCCGAAGCTCCGTTTCCGCCAGTCCCGTCATTGGCGTATTTGTCTTCACGGACTTCAATAACGCGGCCAGAAATTTCAGTACCATTCAATTTAGTAACAGCCTCGCGCGCCTCATCGACAGTACTCATGAGCACCTGACCGTATCCACGGCTACGTCCCTGGTTGTCGATGGCAATATCGGCGCGCAAAACTGTACCACCGTCTTGGCGGAAAATATCTTTTAGTTCCTGCCATTGTAGACTGAAGGGAAGGTTTCCAACAAAGAGTTGACGGCCGGCGACAGATCCGACTGGTTCTGAAAGAGATTGGGGGGTAGCGCCGCCAGGGATTTGCGCTGGTAACGGTTGTTGATGTTGCTGTTGGATTGGTTCATGTTCAAACTGTTGTTGATTTTCGCGTGGAGATTGCTGCTGCTGGAAATTGTTGCGGTAGTTCGGGCGAGGCTGTTAAATTTTGTTTGAAATTGGTGGCAAATAAAAATATTTGAAATTGCGTACCGGTCCTCCTTCAGCAAATGTGCGATCTTCACGAACTTCGATGCGACGACCATTCCACTCATATCCATTGTACAGGCCTTCAAGAAGCAAGGGTTTAATACACATACATACGATGAAAACGCATTACCAATGGCTTTTCTAGCTTCTTCAACAGTACTCATTGTCACAGTTCCGAAACCTTTGGAGCGTCCCTGGTAATCGGATGGAATGTCTGAACGAACAACATTTCCAGCATTGCGAAAGAGATCCTTCAAATCCTGCCAGCCAACAGAGTATGGAAGGTTTCCGACGTAAAGCGCACGAACATTAACAGTTGATACGTCAATAGCCGTTCCCGGAAGAGGAACATTAACAGACGCGTCAACAGAACCTGTTCAAAACAACATTTCATAAGAAATCAAAAATATTAGAAAAAAAAAGCCAAACCATCCAGTGAAAGAGGCGCAACCGACGTATTATTCTGAGCTCTAAAAGCAGGAACGAAAGGAGCTCCGGTTGAGGCACGATCTTCACGTACTTCGATCTTGCGACCATGCCATTCATAGTTGTTGTATGATGCGATTGCGTTTGCAGCATCCTCAGAAGACGAGAAAAGAACGGTTCCGAAGCCACGGCTTTTTCCGTTAGGAGCAAGGGCAACGTCAGCACGGACAACAGTTCCTGTTTGTTTTTTTCGGATAAAAACCGAAACATTTTTTTGCATTTATTAATTGCCTCACCAACTTCACGGAACAGGTCTTTCAGATCTTGCCAACCAACAATAAACGGCAGCTGTATCGTTTTGGATCATTTTTATTATTTATTTCTTTTGTTTTTTTTTTTTCAGCAAAGCGACAGAACGAGCACTAACATTGCCGATGAAGAGCTGCTTTCCAGCACCCGTCGTTCCCGTCACAGCAGAGTTTGCATTCGCAGCCATCATTGAATCCCTGGCGGCATAATAAACGAAGAGGGTAAGAATAGCGGAATCACACAAATTACTGGACAACACAATCCGATATGATACGTCGTGGACTATAGAACGGGGACTAATATGTTTGGGGATCTTTTGTTGAGTGGAAAATCACCTTCGTCTTCGTCTTCTTCACCAACGAACGCCAGAATGAAATACAACACCAAAACCACCAAAGAAAGAGGCTTTTTTTTTTTACTTTTTTTTCTCCCCCATCGACAAATCACAGCGAAGTTATTGCAGCGCAGTAATTATTAAACAACGAAGCTCACAGAAGCCGACCTGGCCTTTGCGGCTAGTGCTCACATCGCGAGAGTGCTCTTTCACAATCCTTATGTAACAAATGTGTGCTTTGGCTTTGGCAAAGCTGCTCAAAACTCAACCAGGCCAACAAACCCTCATTCTTCGAAACATTGAAAATAAGCAAGAATGGTGAGTTTTTGTAACAAATTTCTTGACATATATGACAGGAAACTAGTTTTCCTCATGATAATTCATAAAAAGAAAAAAAGAGAAATGGTAAGATTTTACTCAGTATGATATTATTTTCAATAAAAAATAGAATAAAAATATCACTATTTCCTTGAAATTCAATGGAATACGAGGATTAAAAATAAAAGAAACAAAAATGAATTGTTTAGTTTCCCTTTGTCATTTTATTTCCTACCCCCCATCCACACGCACCCCCCATGACATGCCCGCACGTGTTTCTCTGTGAGAATTCCTTAATAAAATTCGGCTAGTGATGAATTAATCAACTTTGAACATTGTGGTTTATCACCACTTGGAGTGAGTGAACGATACTGCGATAAATTTAAGTGTGGAGTATTGCTGAAAATGTTTGTGTTTATTTGAATGAGACTATTTATCAGTCAAAAAGTTCAGCTACGACTATTTAATTTAAATAAAAAAGCCAATATTTATTTAAAATTATTTTCTTTTATATTATTAAAACAAATTACTGTTACAATTCCATCCACAACTGTGAGAAATTGATTCTTAAAGACCCTTTCAATTGGAATTATTTATAAAGACCCACGAAATGAACACCACTATGAAGTGCAAGAATGTAAAATTAATACTACATTGAGTAAAGTGGGTGTACCTTACTTTGGTTCAAATCAGCCTGTTGTTATTGAAGTACCTGACAAACAAATGAAAATGATCAATCCAATAACCAATCCATGAAGGAAAGAATCAATGAATTGGATGAGACTATCAAACAATTGCAATCAGAACTAAATGAGAGTAATAATCCTGATTTTGAAAAGTTGTTTGTGATTGAAATAAAACATTCATTACTGGATAAAATAAAACAATTAATGAATAGGAATAAATACTATGAGACTGAGAGTGAACTATTCTTTGTAGCTAATAGTTTGGTGTATTATCTGAGAAAGAAGAGTAGTGGTGACAATAAAAAGAGGATTCAGCAAATCAAACACAATTTAATGCAGGAAGATACGAACCTGTGGAAAGAACTCGACAGCAATCAGCCAGCCATTCAAGAGAGACTATACCATCATTTGAAGAAGGAAACTCAAGAAGAAGAAGAAAAGGTGATTCAGGTGAAGAGACATTAATCAATTGGAGAAAGCTGGATCTGGTGCTCTATCAGGAGCAAACATGCGGCCTAAAAAGTCCTGAATTCTATCACCACTTTCTGTCTTTCCCTGGACTTACTTGGTATTGATAAAGACAGCATCACAGGCTTCCAATTCCATGAATGCAAGGTCAGATAAATTAGAGGCGCAGTTCATGTGTGTTATATTCTCTGACATGCATCCATTTGCAAGAGTCTTTATTGTTGTAATGGTAATCCTTGTCTGTATTTTGGTCAATGATAATGTACAAATGACCCATTTGTTGCATTCATTCTTGTAAACCAACACAACTGTGTCATGAGTTGTTAGAACTCTGTTTACAGGTCTCTCAGTTAAGTCCAATTTGAATCCTTGTTTCTCTGAATCTTATCCACCTAGTTCTATCTGGGACAAGTTTTGCTGTATTTTATGAGTCTTGCATTTTGTTTCAAAGTGAGACAGAATTGTCTTTCTTGAGATAACCTTGCACTGACACATGAAGCACTTGTGTTTCTTGTAGTTGCAATTGTCAACATGTTCATTGAGATTCCATTTCAATACTCTAAATTTGCAGTTTTTGTTAGTACATGATTCCAAGAAGGGTGTCAATATAACTTGCAGTTGTTTATTGTGAAACAGTTAATTGGTTTTGCATTGTGGCACTTTTGTCCCAAATGATGGCAGCATTTGATGCAAACAAAGTGGGGATTTGAACCATTGGTACATTGAATAATTGGGAAATTGATGTTGTGAAAGCAAACACAACATGTTAAATCTGAATGTTTTATATTCATTGAATAGTTTATTGTTTGTTCCATGTTTATAATATAAGTAAATGAATTTAATTTTATGAAATAATCTGAAAATTTGGACAAAATGTTTACTGCCCATTGACCCAGCTGATTGTTCTCCTGTCTCAAAATCAGCCACAGGCTCCAGTATGCATTAATGTTGTTGAAGTCTTCATCTGTGGTATGCTGGCATCTTGGCCTAATGTGGTCTAGTTCATAGCCTCTTGGCACTGCTCCATCAGGAATACCAAGATGCTCCAACAACTTGTGTCTCTTTAGAAAAATATACTTCAAACAATATTCATCAGAGCGCCCCTTTCAAATAACGTAGTTGATTACTCAAACAGCTTCTATCCTCTTTTGTTTGAGTTCATCATTCATGTCTCTTTCCCTCTTCTTTTGTTGCTTTATCCTCCCAAATCAGTCTCCTTTGTCACTTTATATTTTATCCCATCATCAATGACATTAATGTATTCCTTCTTTGTAGTTTGACTTATTGCAGTGTATTGCATGTCTTTCTTCATTTGACCCCCATTCATGAATCATAAATGGCTCATTTATCAAATCACCCTGAAACTGATGGACTGTCAAACAATAATTCACCCAGAAATATAATTGAAATTGCTCCAATGTATTCTCAATCTTGTCCTTGGTCACTATATCTTCTAATAATATCATTGGCTCAATCTTTTTCACTACAAATGTTGCACTATTGACAAGTCCAAGTTTCTTGTAGTTTCTATTTGAAATAACTGGAGTGCCAACTGTCAAAAGAACAACTTGTAAGTTTGCATCATCCTTATTTGCCTCAATTCTAATCTTTTTCTTTTTCTTTAGTTTGTTTTGTTGCATCATGATTTTATTGATTTGTTTCCTCTTGTTGTGAGTGTACACTAGATTCACTCTAGTAAATAAGTGTTTGTTATCAAAGCTGCCTGGATTCAAGTTGTTTGATTGTATCTTGTACCTTGGTAGATTTTCCTGTACCAGCCATTCCTGTCAATAATTGACACTCTAACCTGTCTTGAGTTGGAATCCAGTCTTTATTCTCAAGTGTAAATGTATTCTTGAAATGTGCTGACTTGTGGCTCAGTCAATACTTTTCAACATAAAAGTGAAATGTCCAACTTGAACACATCAAGTT
>JADGJH010000886.1:0-13459 GCA_027596945.1 Physocladia obscura
TTTTTTTTTTGTGTGCCGAAAATCTACAATACATGTTAATACAACGTTTTCAGCTTTTTTGGCTTCCAAAAAGTACATCTGCCAACTATCAAGTCGTCGGCTGAAATTTATGGATACATTAAATCTGGGCCATTTGCTGGAATTCCTATCAGTGGGGTAATGTGATCAAGTGAAAAACGATTATTTTTTTTTCTGCGAAGCAAAAATTTTTGTTGTCTTTTTTTCTTTTTTTTTTCTGTTTTGCGGGTACCTGAAAGAACAAAATAATCCAGCGAGCAAGAGTAAAATGAAATATTAGATAGGCATCTAATTCTTATATATTTTCTTCTTCAGTGTGTAGGAGACCAGCAAGCTGCTCTTCTTGGCCAACGATGCACAAGCCCGGGGGATCTGAAAAACACATATGGGACCGGTTGTTTTATGCTCTTTAATACCGGCAAGGATATTGTTATTCCTGCTGCAGAATGTGGGCTTTTGACCACAGGTATTACCAAAAAAAAAAAAAAAGAAAAAAAGTTACATTATTAAAAAAACTTATACACAACGGCGACAGTTGCTTATCAACTAGGCTCAAACAGTGCCCCAATATACGCACTTGAAGGATCAATAGCCGTCGCAGGCGCCGCAGTACGTTGGCTCCGTGACAACCTCGGAATAATCAATGAAAGCTCGCAAGTTGGAGAATTGGCCCAACTTGTGCAAGACACAGGAGGCGTTTATTTTGTGCCGGCATTTTCTGGCCTGTATGCCCCGTACTGGCGCGACGATGCACGCGGCTGTTTGATTGGTTTGACAATGTATACCACCAAATCACATATTTGCCGTGCGACACTGGAGAGTATTTGCTGGCAGACTAAAGAGGTAAAATATGCAAACGATCAATTTTCAACTTTCTGTTCAGGCGTTCGTTGATTTTTTCTTTTAGATTGTGGATATGATGAACAAATCATCATCCACGCCACTTAAAACTTTAAAAGTTGATGGTGGCGTCACGGCGTCAGATCTATGCATGCAGCTGCAAGCCGATATTCTGAATATTCCTGTGATGCGTCCGTCCATGGCAGAGACAACCGCGTTTGGAGCTGCGATTGCGGCGGGTGTTGCAGTAGGTTGTTGGAGTGAAGAAGAGGTTCTTGGCCAAGAGTCTTTCAAAGGCACGGTGCGTGTATTTACAAGTGAGATTGAGGATGATGAAAGACAGTTGCGGTTCTCAGCTTGGAGAAAAGCTGTTGTAAAGAGTTTTTCAAATGAGTAACAAAAAAAAAAAAAGAAGTATGAAAATAAATGAAAAAGTAGTGTACGGGAAGTGCGGTATTTTATTTTTTATTTTTTGTTTTGATTTTTTTTCTTTTTTATTTCACGCGAAATTGGATTATTGGAATGACGACGATAACAAAGTATTCATTGGAAGGACAAGTTCTCAAGCTCACCAGCGCCGCCGATGCCGCAATCGTTGTCGAAGAATTGAATGCTCTCGAAGCCGAAACTCTCGAAGAGATTGTCTTTTCAGGTGAAAGCATGGATATTATTGCTGTTTTGTTAATCTTTTTTGTGTATGTGTGTGTGTTAAAACCCACCGATCGCAGGAAACACGTTCGGAGTCGAGGCCGCAAAAGCTGTTGCTGAGGCTCTCAAAAATAAGTCTTCATTGAAGGTGATTATTGCATTCGTATTGCTTGGTGTTTATTTGATTGCAAATGGATAGATTGCAAATCTCGGCGATATTTTCACGGGTCGATTGAAAGATGAAATTCCACTTGCTCTCGATGCGTTTGTTGACGCTCTCGTTGATAAGGTCTTTTCTTTATTCTCCTTCTTGTTGGTGCATTACTCAACCACTTTTTTTTTTGTTTGTTCACCAATAGACACAACTTCAAGTTATTGATTTGTGCGATAACGCATTCGGTCCTGCAGGTGATTTATTTTTTGTCCTTTTGATACCGATTAGTTTATATTGATCTTACTCTAAACAAAAATTCCAGGCGCGGCACCAATTAGGAGACTTTTTATCGAAAATCGATCAATCACAACATTAAAACTGAACAACAATGGCCTCGGGATCGGTAAGCAACGAGTTTTTATTTTTATGCATTTGAATGACAGCAATAAAATCCAGAGGGTGGCCGACTGATTGCAACATCCTTGAACGACGCTGCCGCCGCAAATAAAAATTCCAATTCCGCAAAAACTGCGGTCCTTCCAAACATACACACGATCATCATGGGCCGTAACCGTCTTGAAACTGTTGCCGCACAACATCTATCGTTACTCGCGTTTCCGGTGCTTCCAAATCTCAAAGAACTGCGTATGCCACAGAATGGAATCCGACCAGAAGGAATTCAGGTTCTTTTGAAAGCGCTTGGGCAATCATGTCCGTTGATTGAAGTGTTGGATCTTCAGGTTCAAAAAAAAAAAAAAAAAAAGAATTCTCAGTTTTTTAAAAGCCAACAATCAATAATCACGAAAGGACAATACGTTTACAAAACCTGGATCCATCGCCCTTGCTGCTGCTCTTCCATCATGGCCAAATCTCACGACGCTCAACGTTGGGGACTGTCTTCTCGGAAAAGCAGGGTCGAAAGTATTCTTACGTGCAATCACGCCGATCGCACCGAAACTCGAATCTCTGATTTATACCTTCAACGAAATGGATCTGGCAGGAGCTCAGTTGATTCCGGCAATGCTTGCAAACAAGCCACAAGTGCGTGTGTTACATCTGAATGGAAACGTGTTTGACGCTGACAATGCTGTTGTTGATACAATTCGGGCAATTTTGGAGAGAAACGGGCATGGAGATGCGCTGGATGAGCTGGAGGATATGGAGGAACCAAACAGCGATTCTGAAGACGAAGAAGAAGAGGAGGAAGAGGAAGGCGAAAATGGCGTTCAAGAACACCAGGAAAAGGAAGATGATGTGGACGCTCTGGCGGACGCGTTGGGTGGCGGATTGAAAGTCTGATGTGTTATTGAAAGAAAAAAATACATCAAAAATGTTAGATTTAGTTTGACGAAACTTGTGAGGAGTTTAGAAACAGGAGTGAAAAACCAATCTCAACTTGAACGGAAATTTTGCAAATTCTGCCCGATCAATATAAATCTCTTGAAAAAGAGCGGGCTAAAGAATAAAGAAAGAAAAGTGAAAGTAAGTATACTCTCGCAGATCCGGAGTTTTGAAAATTCGTTGCATTCAAAGAGTCTTGGCTGTGATACCTGCTTGTTTAAAAAGAGTGCCACACATGTCACATGCAGAAGATCTCATTCACGCAAAATTTGTTCTTGTGTGGTGTGCTTGCCAGAAAATTTTCTCCGCGTCATCTGGCATCAATCATGTGATCGTAAGATCTACGGGCAAAAATGTTAAGGAAATTGAGCACCGAAGAGTTCCAGAACTTCAATAATCAATTTATATCAAGATCCAATATCATTTTCAAACTTTGTGTGCAGATTAGCGGGAACGTTTAAACAAAGTAAGAGGATCTCACATGAACAAGTCATGAGACACCGGTATTGAAAAGGGAGAAAAAAAAAAAATTCATTTCTCACCAAAAAAAGAAAACAAAACAAATGATTCTGAACGCAGTGTTGCTCTTCACAGCTTCCGTTATGGCTACGAGATCCATGACTCTCGTAAACAATTGTGGCACTGAGCTTACTGTCAGTTTCACAGCTGGTTCTACTTCGTCCGCCATTGGCTCTGTCAACATTGGAAACGGCGGATCGGCTGCAGTTAGCTATCCAAATGGATGGAGTGGAAACATTCATGCTTGCCCAACTTCTGGTGTTTGCGGTCCCGTCACTTTGGCAGAATTCACTCTTAACGTATGTTTTCATTTTATGCTTGGCATTTTTTAAACCCTAATCCTGTTGTAGGGTGGCAGCATTGATACTTACGATATTTCAGTAATCAATGGATTCAACTATCCGTTGGAAATGCGTCCAGTTAGCCCACCATTAAATGCCAATGATCCGTACACCTGTGGAACACCAGGTGCTGTAAGCCCCAACACAGCCACTGGATCCTGCGCATGGACTGGAACTCCTCCGTCGCAATACTTCTACGCAGTTGGAAATGTTGGTGCAAGCTGTACAACTAGTTCGCAATGTTCTTCTGGACAAGTTTGTGGACTGAACATTGCCACTCCTCTTGGACGCAGTCTGAATTGCGGAACTTTTGCGGGATACTGGGGCCCAGAGCAAACAGTTACTTATCTCTACGGCGGGAGCTTTTCTACGTCAGACCCGAACTTTGAGCTTTTTGGTTGTGTTGGTGCTAACTCGCAGTCATGCTACACGGCAGGCGCATCTTCCAGTTGCTGTGGTTGTGAAAACTGGAATGCGCTTGGCATTACTGTTCCGTCGAACACTGCGCAATGTGCCAACTCGAACCCCAGCTGGATCAGTACAGTTCTTCCCACGCTTGAATGGATGAAAGAATCTTGTCCCACAGCTTACACTTATCCTTTTGACGATAAGTCTAGTACCTTTACTTGTCCATCAACAGTGAGTTACACCGTAACATGGTGTCCAAATGGAGTCACCTTGAACGGGAGCGGTTCAACTTCTTCAGGAGGAGGCTCTACTGGTTCCTCTGGTAATGGTACTCCTCCAAGTAGTAATGGATTCAGTTTTGCCGCTGCTGGACAAATTGAGTGGGCATCTGGCTGTGACTGGACCGGCGGAGATATTGCAAATGAATTGACTACGGGAGAACTCTGTGGTGCAACTTGCGAGGGCTACAGTGGATGCACACGTTTCACTTGGACAACCTATAACGGCGGAACCTGCTGGCTGAAGAACAACAGTGCTGCTGGTCCAATCAGCAACTCTTTATCTGGAACTGTTTGTGGTTATATTGTTTAAAGTGGTGTTGTAGCTCGTGTGTTTTTTGGACTCTCCAATAAATGAAAAAATAGATCATGATAACGGGTTTTTTTTTCTAAAATAAAATTTTACTAAACTTACCACATACAATTATCAACGGAGATTACAATATGTGGTCATCATCTGCAGTATCCTTATGACAATTGCAAAAGCAAATTCTGCAAAACTTGCTCTGTTGTATTAAATTTTTGTAAATGTGAGTTGAAGACTGAAGACTGTGATAAGTGGGAAAACTTGGAGAAAAGGAGTTTGAGTCGGGTGTCCCAAATTTGACTTTCAAGAATTGGAATCTTTAATCGGCCCATAAGAACCTCAATATTATTTAACCGCAAATAAAAAGTTTATTTCGGTAGCTTTTGTTGTGTTTTTTTTTGTTTGTTTTTTTTTGTAATTATATGAAGATGTCAAAGAGTTGACATGTATATTAATCAAATTAAAAACGAAAAAAATATGAAAAGAAAAGACCCAAATTGAAAAAAATATTAAAATTTTGGTGAAATTGCAGAAATTGAAAGAATTATTATACAAACCGTTATCAAATTTAAGAATTCATTGCAACAGGAATTAAAATCGCAAATGTGATTAACCATTTTATGCAGGCGAATAAAATGTTTTCAGACAGATAGAAAAAATATTTTTGAGGTATTGAAGAAAAATTGCAGTTGTAGGTCACATGGCTGCCTGATATCACACTTTGAAACAGCCACTCACGCACGACCACTCATGCACAACGAAACACAATGAGGCTCGCAAATAAAGTATAGAAAAGATCGCAACGGGTATTTGACTGCATTTTTTGGCATTCACACACTTTTTTCTTTCATGAACATTCTCCCAGCATCTTGACTGAACAAAACTTGAAAAATTTTTGTCCAAAAAAAAAAAAAAAGATGTTGGGTTCATATAGTGATAACCAAGTGATCGCACTTGCAATAAACGAGCTCGTCGCGACAAGAGAAATCGACATCAAGAATCTCGGGCGTCTCAATAACAAATATTTTTACTTTCGGAACGATGAAAAAGGCAATGCGCAAATCGTGGATAACAACGACGCCGCACTGCGGGATAGTGATAGATATTATACTATTGCGGCTGATGTAATTGTGTTTAATAAGGAGCGATCACATGTTTTGATGGAATTTCGATGCCCACATCAAGAAAGCAACTGCAAGTTAAACGTGATTGATAACTCCTCGTTCCAATATAAGGGCTGTCTGGGTACTCCTGGTGGATTTTTTCATGCCCATGTAGATATTGACAAAAATGGATCTCCTGATTTTTTTAAATTGGCGAAGCGGCAGATCACTGAACAGGGAATTTCACAGCCAGGCGCTGGTGACAAAATTGAATTCATTCAGGCAAAATTCAATAACTACCGCGATATTCGATGGAAATATTCGTGTAACTATGTGCCAACTGTCGCTCTTCAATTTGCTGTGATTTTAAATGACGCTCCAAAAAGACTCTGGTTTAAATCGAAGTTTCCGCACGTCAGAGGAATGGAAGGAAATAATTGCCAAAAGTCATACTGGATCGATATAAAAATCATCAAGTCTGTGTACAGCAAGTGGAAAGCGACATTTGATATGATGCACGATCTTAAATTTAGTGACGAGAAATTCAACGAGTTTGTTGAGTCTGCAAATCATTTTGTAATTCATGAAGGCACGAAAACTCCACTCAACAAGTCAAAAAATGCGAATGCTCTTTTGAAGGACCTCAGAGAAGCAGAGCGAGTTGTTGATTATGATAAAAAAGGGCAAGACAAGTACCATTACAACGATTTTGCGTTTGACCACATCTGCAATGTAGTTGAAGCATATGATTTTTTAAATTCAAGTGTGTTGCTGTTTGTTACTTTTTTTATTATTTCTATTCAATTGATATTTTTAGATTTCGATTCGAGTACCGCAAAAAATTTGACAGAAACGACGAAATCGCTTATTCTTGCAATGGCGGAAATAAACAAAAAAGATATCAGACCATGGCTGAAGGATCTTGAATCTGGCGAAATGCCATTTGATATTTTTCTTGATAACGTCCGTGACATTCTTCCCGAGAATCCCTCTGGGTCAGATGATACGAGTTTCCTTGGGCTCGCATTTTTAAGTTCAGTAGTCCAAGAAGTAATATCCACTTACCCAATAATAAAATTATCTTTGGCATTGATTTCTGTCGGGTACAAGGTGAGTTTGACATTTTGTGATATTTTTAACAGAAATTTTCAGATCGCCACCGCAAAAGCGAACTTTCAAAAACACATCGCGGTACTTGCAACTCGCTTCTGTAATCTTGTTGAAGATATTGAAGCTCTTCAAGAGACACCACTAGAAATACTCAAGAAAGCTCCTCGTACAAAAAAGCTATTGCTGAAACGCATTGATAATTTGTTGAATTGCTTAATCAATGCCGCTGATTTATGCATCCATGCAAAAACTACTACTACAGGTAATTTTGCGGCTTATTTGATTCTCTCAGTTTCAATAAACCATTTACTGATTTTTGAATTAAAGTATGGACTGCGATGACAAACGGCCCCCAAAAAGTCAAAGAGGCGCTGATATCTTTACAGGAGGCTGAAGACCTTCTCTTTCATGTCAAAATGGACGCAATTCTGGCTGGCGTTGCCAAGATTGAAGCAGACGAAAACCAAAATAAGGTTGAAGTGAATGAGTATCAAGTAAATGAGGTTTATTCAAACTTGAAGAAATCCCGAAATTCTGCGTTTTTTGAATATGGGCAAGGTGTGTCAACATTACTATTATTTTTAAATCATTAACTCTCTTTTCAGTTGACAATTCAGATCCTATCGACGCAGTTACTTCAAATCTTATCGAAAGCGTTTCCCAGATTTCCATTGGAGTTGAAAATTCTACGTCGCACTTGCATATACCTGTTGAAACAATTTTGGAAGAAGGTAATATAATTTTGTAAAGAATTCAAAGAAATTACTGAGGTTTTTTTTTCTCTTTCTTTTTTGTTAGTTGACTCACCATTGATAGTTGATTCAACATCGCGAGTTGACTCAACAATAACTGATGTTAATATTGCGACGAAAATCATGTTTGAAGTTTACCAAAGGGCCCCAGAAATTAAGAATAGTGGACATCTCAACAGAAAATACAACTACTTCAGATATGGTAGCTTGGTTACTGAGTACAATGCTACATTGAATGACATCGGTCCGGCTTCCCAAAAGTACTATTCCCTAACTACTGATACTGTTGTATTCAATCCATCCTGTTCTCACGTGCTTTTGGTTTTTCGTTGTCCTCATAAGCGTGTTGATGGTTTAGTCGGCTGCGAACACAATATATTGGAGACAAATATGCCATTTCAGTACAAGGGATGTCTCGGAACTCCTGGCACTTTTTTTGACGCCGCAAAAGATACCAACAACGATAAAAGTCCAAACTATGTCGGTTTTGCTCAACGACAATTCACCGAAAGTCTCAAACCTCTTGGGGGCAAATATTCAACAGACATAAATTTGCTAAGTTTCATTGGTCCTCAATTCAACAATTACCGTGATATTCGCTGGTATACATCGAAAAATTATGTTCCTGCACTTGCTCTTCAATTTGTAACCGTTCTGAAAAACGACATCTCGGGAGATCTGGTTGACTTACCCGCCTTGGAAAAAAAACTAGGACGTCAGGGCGTATGCGTACCTGCGTATTGGGTTGACTTGAATATTATCAAATCAATCTACACTAATCACAAGGATGTTTTCGAAATATTTGACAAAACGTTTGATAACGAAACGTTCAAAAAATTTGTTCAAATGCCAGCACATTTTGTGCTCGATGATGATACTTGCCAACCCCGTAATAAGCTCATGAGTGAAAACGAGCTATTGAAGAATTTGAATGAAGATCAACAGATAATTGAATTCAGTTCAGAAATTAACTATGAGCCACGTGATATTGCTTTTGATCATGTTGTAAATATTATGCGCGCTTGGTCTTATCTTAAGTCAAAGAATACCCCAAATTAGGAGAAAAACTGAATGTATATAAGTCCTTTTTTCCTTTTTTTTTATGTTCAGTTTGTTTTGTTTTGAGATAATCCGATTGTATTTCCGATCTTTTGGTTTTATTTTTTATCCTCATTTTTCTTTTTTTTTTTTGATACCATTGGGTTTGTTTGTTGTTTTGTTTCAAATAAAGATCTCATTTCGAAAAAAATAAATGAAAACAGTAGGTTGAAAAATATGAAACCCTCTGTTTATTTTCTTTATGTGTGCAACCAGTCACTGCTGTTGATTTTACTCCAAATTCATCAAAGAAAAAGTTATGACATATGGTCGGATTTTTTGCACTAAGACAAAAGTATTTTTCAATTGAATGATATTTATTTAAAATTATTTTCTTTTGTATTATTAAAACTATGGCTGTTACAATTCTATCCACAACTGTGCGAAACAGGTTCTTAAAGACCCTTCCCATTGGAACAATCTACAAGGACCCACGAAATGAACACCACTATGAAGTACAAGAACGTAAAATTAATACCACTCTATCAAAAGTAGGAATGCCTTATTTCGGTTCAAACGAGCCTGTTGTTATTGAATTGCCAGACAAATGGATGAAAATGATTAACCCAACGAGTGCCAATATTAACCAATCAATGAAGGAACGAATATTCAAATTGGAGGAGACTGTCAAGAGACTTCAATCGGAATTGAATGACACTAATAATCCTGATTTTGAAAAGCTGTCTGTGATTGAAATAAAACATTCATTACTGGATAAAATAAAACAATTAATGAATGAGTTGTTCTATGTTGATAATACACTTGTCTATTCTCTAAGAAAGAAGAGCAGCGGTGACAATAAAAAGAGAATCCAGCAAATCAAACACAATTTAATGAAAAGAGACACAAACCTCTGTAAAGAACTCCATGACAATCAGCCAGCCATCCAAAAGTAACTCTATCATCACTTGAAAAAGGAGATTGATGAAGAAAAATGGTTGATTTGAGATGCTGGTGAATGAAATTGATTTTGATTGCTTGGTTTTTTTTTTCTTACTCTAATGATGCCAACCTCTGTGCATTGCAACTCTGGCCTCACGATGTGGGTAACCTTTTACTACCTCTAAGACACGCTGGGTTGGCTAGGAGTCATTTGACCTACTGAGGGTTTTTGTTGCGTACTGGGAAAACATTGGGGAACCATGATTTGGTGATACTGTTGCTTTCCTAAAGTTAACACAAGTCTGGGGTTGGGGTTTCATGGTTGCTGTACGCAAATGTCCCCCAGGATACCCAATTCTCCCTCTTTTATCACTGCTTGTTTGAAAGGTTGACAAACGCACAAAGAAACACGCGTGGTATGTCAAATGAAAACAGCAGCGAGACTCACAGTCTATATGTTTCTTTGTTTGCATTTAATACAGTATATGCTTGCAATGTTTATTAATCATTGTTAGAGTCTGAAAATGCTGGCAGTGGTGCTCTATCCTGAGTGAACATGTGGCCCAGAAAGTCTTGAATGCTTTTGTTTCCTTGACTGTTTTGTCTTGTGTTTATGTATACAGTGTCACAGGGCTCCAATTCCATAAACACTGGCTCTGATGGATAAGATGAACAGTTCATGTGTACTGATGTCTCTGATATTGTTCCATTTGAAAGATTCTTTATCATTGTAATGGTGATTGAGGTTGGGAGTTTAGTCAGTGACAGTGGACAAACAATCCACTTACCACATTCATTCTTGTAAACCAGGACTACTGCCTCGTTTGTTGTAAGTACTCTGTCCATTGGTCTGTCACTCAAATCCAGCTTCAAGCCTTGTTTTTCTGCATCCCATCCACTCAATTCTATCGGTGACACATTTCTTTCAATAATTTGAGTCTTACATTTTGTTTCAAAGTGACTCTGCATAGTCTTTCTCAAAATCACCTTATGTTGACACATGAAGCTTTTGTGTTTCTTGTAGTCACAGTCTTCTACATGCTCATTGGGATTCCACTGTAATACTTGCATTTTACAATTTTCATTGGTGTTAGTGTAACTTGCAACAGTTTATTATGAAATAACAATTCAGTCTTACATTGCCGGCACTTTTGTCCCAATTGATGGCGACATTTGATACAAACAAAGTGTGGATTTGACCGATTTGCACACTGAATAATTGGGAAATTGATGTTTTCAAGACAAACACAGCACATCAAGTCTGACTGTTTTAAATTCACTACATAGTTTACAATCTTTGGTATGTTGGCATCTTGGCTTGATGTGGTCTATCTCATATCCTCTTGGTACCACCCCATCAGGAATACCAAGATGCTCCAACAGCTCTTGTCTCGTTACAAAAGTATGTTTCAAACTAAAATAATCAGAACAGCTCTTTCAAATAATGTAGTTGATTACTCAAACAGCCTTGATTCTCTTTTGTTTGAGTTCATCTTTCAAGTCTCACTCTCTCTTCTTCTTCTGTTTCATTCTGTCAAAATTAGTCTCCTTTGTCACTTTATGCTTTACGTGGTCATCAATAACATTAATATATTCTTTCTTTGTAGTCTGACTTATTGCCGTGTATCGCATATCTTTGGCCATTCTACTCTATTCATGGAGTGTGAAAGGCTCCTTTATTGAATTGCCTTGAACTCAATGGACTGTCAAACAATAGTTGACCCAGAAATACAACCAAAATTGTTCTACAGTAATCTTAATCTTGTCCTTGGTCACTGTATCTTCCAGCAACAACAGTGGCTCAATCTTTTTGACTACAAATGTTGCACTATTGACAAGTCCAAGCTTCTTGTAGTTTCTATTCAAAATCACTGGAGTGCCAACCATCAAAAGAATATCTTGTGAGTTTGGGTCATCTTTATTTGCTTCTATTCTAATCATTTTCTTCTTTAGTTTATCTCTCTGCATCATGATTTCATTGATTTGTTTTCTCTTGTTATGAGTGTACACTAGATTTACTCGAGTATACAAGTGCTTATTGTCAAAGATACTTGGATTCAATGTGTGCACAATGTCAAATAGCACTGTCACTGAGTTGTCTGAATGATGATTAATCAAGAGCTCTGTTATACTGTAATCGACAAGTTTTTTTAATGCTAGGGTACTGAGGTAATTGTATTTTCTATTGTTTTTCTCTACTCCTCCCAACTGTTTATAGTTGCCAACTAATACAAACTTGACTTTTGTTTGTAGTTTCACAAAATATAAGATTTCATAAATTGCTGCTCTCAACATATCAACTTCATCAATGAAAATGTACTGATATCTGCTGGCTGCCTTTACTGCTTCCTTCAAGTTACACTTGTCATTGTTGTCAATATGAAAAAAATGGTGGACTGTTTGACCTTTTATAAATCTTCCTGCTTTGTTTGTACTTGCTAATAGTACAAACAAACCAGGCTCCAGTTTTTTAATAGTTTCTCTGACTTTGGTTGATTTCCCTATACCTGCTATTCCAGTTAATAACCGGCCCTCTAATCTATTTTCTGTTGGAATCCAGTCTTTATTCTCAAGCTGAAATGCATACGTACTCTTGAATGGCTCAGACTCTTTGTACTCTTTTGGTAATGCTTTGAGCTGATAATTACCAATACCTGGTTTACACTCGATTTTTAAATAAATATTTATGATAATATAATAAATGCTTTTAAAAGAAAACAGAAACTAATGATTTTATTATTATATATGTTTCTAACTTTCTCAATTTGTGCCCAATTGCGCTATACTTAGCAGAGTTAATATCAGAAAAAAAATTCGATATATTATGCGTTTTGTCCAAAATTGGATTTTTCCGGTTGAACCTTCCCTGGAAAAAAGACACCTGATTATCTGCCGGAATCCTCTAGCTTTTGTTGGCACCATCAGATTGATCTCAAATAAGTTGTAATCAGCAAAAAACATTGATCTTTACTTGTATGTGTACAGTAACAGTCACAAAGGCCTTTTTATTAAGGTTACTAATAGGATGGCTGCCAATTTGGAGAACAATCCCCTGCAGACTCTTTTGAGTGCTGCGCTTGATTCAGATCAAAGTATTGCATCAAACCACCCAATTTCAGGCGCTACTATTAATGAGCATTCAAATTTGGTTCAAGTAATTGTTCAAAAGTTCCCATTGTGTTGCTCAAATATTGAAAGACCTGCTCTTGTTATCTGTAGTAATAGTGTGGGCGACTTCAAGAGCCAGCTTTTCAATATTGCAGCTCCCTTCCTTGACAAGGAAGTTGACATTGTTGCACCAGCAAATCTTTCTGATACACCAGTCTACAGATTTGCACCAGTTTTGGAAGGTGGACTGACTGTTGAAGATCTCCCAAAATATGTAAAACTACATGTTGATAAACAGAAGGAAGGAGTGTGGACCTAAAATTCTCTCACTGATCAAAAACTCGCAAACTCCAAACATCCAGAATCAGGGAGCACAATCAAAGTTGTTCTTATCACTCATTCATGTAGTATTTTGAATGGAGCAACACACACTAAAGTAGAGAAAAATTTGCTAAAGCATCAAATTGTTGATTGCGCAGGTGCTCCAACAAATTTTACAGTCTCCAGCCTTGCAAGAAGATTGGAAGAGAAGTGGGGAGGCTGATTTAAAGC
>JADGJH010000887.1:0-13449 GCA_027596945.1 Physocladia obscura
TTTTTTCATCAAACAATGAAAAAAATATATATTTCAGAATGGAGAAAGAAAAGCAGCAGAGTTTGAGACGATTACTAATACATTCAAGCAAAATGGTATGCAAAGATTCATCAATGAAGATGGATAAAAGTAAAGCCATCCAAGCACAACAGCCGAAAATTTTTCCCACAAAGATGATAAAACGCGCGAAATCCAAGCAGCATGGCAACTCACTAAAATCAAAACCAATTCTGGCCGGATCAAAAAATTTAGTATCGCAAAAATATGGTTGCATCATCGAGCAGTTATTTCCAAATGAAAAATCCGATAACGAGGGCAAAAGCGACAAGAAAACCAACAACGGTCGCCAAGATATCTCCTCTATTATCGCCGCCAACCGCAGTTATATTGAAACTTGCAGATTGGCCAGCACAATCCCAAGTGCAAACGGCCATGCAATTCGCCAAGTAGCAACGCGTCTCGTCAATGTTCGTCAACATTGGGAAGTTGAACGATATTTTCGCGAAAAATTATTATTGGCAGCGTCTGCCACCTTCGCCACTAATACGACAACCGGTATTTATAATGATAATGAAAAAGAAAAAATATTATCGCAGCCGTCCGAGAATCAAGAAAATCTGGCTCCGATAATAAAACTAGAAGGCGTACACAACTGTGATAATGACGATGGAAACAGCTGCGTGAGTACTCAAAATGGAGTTTCTTGGAACTTTGGGAGCGGCAGTAATAACATCAACAATAGCAACAGTGTTGGCCCTGTTGGTAGAAGTCTGGCATTATCTGTTTTTGGATTTTTGATTCCTACAGCCAACGATTCCACCAACACTTCTGTGATTCCACAAAACAGCGGCAGGAGTCCTATGTCAAATTTTTCTAGGAATGTTTGTATCCGTTGTACTACATCGAGTGCTACTTTTAACAGCATTTCTTCTTCTTCATTTTATGACATTGGAGCTAACGACGGCGACCAAGAAAATAATGAAGAAATTGAACCTGAAAACCCAGCAGACGATCAAGACGAAGAAACACAAGGAAGACAGGATCAATTATTATTGGCACCATTGCGCAATAACAAACACAACAATACTCATTATCAATTATCGCGGAGAGAGTCATATTTGGCAATGCAAAGAAAATCATCTTTTGGGAATTCTTCAACTGCCTTTGCAGACTTTGGTGGTGATGATCCGGGCTATGGAAAGTCACCAATGTTTATCAGGCTGCGGCGTATTTTTCGGCTTGTGGCTTTGGCTTCGCATTTTACAAAGTATCTCTCAAAGATTTTGAAGAATCCTGTGCAGTTAGGCTTTTTATTACTCTTTGTGTTGATTTATTAATTTTTTTCTTTCAATAAAATTTTTTTTTAAGATGGGGTTGGGAATATGACCCTGACGCAAACTTTGCTGCAGAAGAAAAGGCTGCGACTCATTCTTCAAAGGGAAATTATTTTGTATCTGCTGTTGACTTTACCGTCGGCCATTTATTCAGCAAGAACCAATTCCAGGGCTGGCTAACAGGAAATATGCGCCAGCTTTTTCGAAAACCGCCAGAAACGCGAACAGAATTAGAGCTAAGTGAAATGCAAACTTGGTGTGGGGGGTAAAATTTTTGTAAAATTTTAATTTTAATTTTAATTATAATTTTTTTTTCTTCTTTTTTTTCCATGAAGAATGAAAGCATTCCGAAAATATCCCGTGAATATCCAAAAAGAACTGCTGAGGGTTGGTCGATATGAGCGATGGATGAGTGGTCGTATGATTGTTGGTGAAAGTCAGCGGGGAATGTATTTCTACGTCATCCTCGACGGAGAAATAGAAATGTTCAAAATGGACCGCGACCAAATGGCTAACGATAAAAGAATTGCCAGCAAACGAAACAGTGTAGATATTATCAATTCAAGCCATGGGTCGTTATGCGAGTCCAAAAAAAACGACGATTATGAGAGAAAATATCGTGTTAATTTGGGATCTCAAGGAAGTGGGGGTTTGTTTATTTCTCTTTTTTTGTCTCTCTCTCTATTTTTTTTTTTTTTTGTTGGTTTTTTTTGTTGTGTGTTTGTTAAAATCCTTCCAGAATCTTTTGGAGAGTTGGCGTTTGGCAGTGAGGATCTGAGATTAGCCTCTGCGGCAACCAAACGAACAACTGAATTTCTTATCATTACCAAAGAAGACTATCTGCGAATCGTGCAAGATACAAACGATCAAAAATTGATTGAAAAACTTGCAGTTGTCGAAAAAATTCCGATATTTTCAACCCTCTCTGGTGGATTGGAAACTATTGCATTGTACTGCGAAATTAAATTTTACTCTCCTGAAAGTGTTGTTATAAGTGAAGGCGATATATGTGAAAACATTTATTTTATACGGTGAATTTGTTTATACAAAAATAATTGAAACAGCCAGGACAAATAAAAAATATATAAATACATAAAAAACAGGTCAGGATCTTGCCGACTTGTCAAGTCAATCAAGTTCCAAAAGAATGACACAAAAAACAAAAAACATCAACGGCATTCAACATCCAACTATCCAGCAACAAACAGCAGCCAGCCAGCAGAACAT
Organism: Physocladia obscura; assembly: GCA_027596945.1. NCBI lineage: Eukaryota > Fungi > Chytridiomycota > Chytridiomycetes > Chytridiales > Chytriomycetaceae > Physocladia > Physocladia obscura. Next base: position 2,562 of record JADGJH010000887.1, read on the forward strand.
GCTAAACTTCCCACCACAATTGTAGCAACAAAATTTTTGAAAATACAAGATCTGTTTCCAGGAGACTTCTACTTTGACGGAGGAGACCCTTCAAATCAAATGATATCGACAGCTGGCTTACGCACAGGCGCACAGTCGACAATGAGCTTGATTGCTAACTTTCGCACTGAAATTTTGGTCATTCCAAAAATCGACTTTAATAAGTTTGCCACCCGAGAAACTTGGCGTACGTTTGAAAAGGCAACCGGGAAAATTTTACCACCTTTGAATATCTTAAGTGCAGTCTACGTTGAGAACCAAAAGTGGTCCTTCTACAAGAAACAAGTTGTAGGGCACGTCTTGGAGAAAAGAGGCATTAAAAATAATCATAACATTGAAACATGAGATGGTTAGTTGAAAGTTAAAGAGCTTTTGTCGACTTGGAACTTGAAAAATATGAGTTTATGTTATTTTAATTATTTTGTGATTCAACTTTTTAATTCAAAAACATTCTAGAAAGGAAAAAAATAAAAATAAAGATAAGAAAAGTAATTAAAATAAATAACTTGCTACTGTCTTTGACTACCACTCATAAAGTCTTCTAACCCATCAATAGATGTATGTTCTTTTCGAGCAGCTGACCCACCATGACCTCCTGCTCGTGACGATGGAACTTTCACCGAAATTGTCGATTCATTAGCCAGAATCGCCAAACTGGAGCCACTCCTGCTTGGTGCCAACAAGTCTGTCCGCGACCGCAACCCAGACAACGGTTTCGGTGTCGGCGCAATCATTGCTGCCACAGCTGCAGCTGTTGCATCGCTATAAAGCTTAGAGCTTGATAGGTTTGATGGCTGTCTGGACAAGGAATGTGTTGATGCTTGTCGTCCCGTTCCTGCAAACAAATTTAAAGCCGATCCTTTTCCACTTTTATCCATCAGTTCTGAATGATGTCTTCGAGCAGTGTTGCTAGTTGTAGAGTCAGAATTATAATAATTATTTGCTTTTTGGTGCTGCTGTTGATGGTTGTGGTGGTGCTGGTCAGTATCATGTTTCAGTGTGGTGTTTCGATACATTCGCAATTCATCTTCCAGTAAATGAACTTGTTCAACTAATGCTTCGTGTTTGATTGCCATAACTGCTAAATCTTGTTCTTTTTGCCGCAACAATTGCGTGACGTTTGAAATTTGTCGTGAGTTTGATGATTCGTTTGCAATCAGTTCAGCGCATCGCGCTTCAAGTCTGAAACGATCTGCTGTAAGCTCAGAGACTTCAATCTGAAAATTTTTTTAGACTTTACAAAAAATAAAGAGAGGCAGAGAGAAAGTAAACGAAACCTTGACACGAGCAATTTCATCTCCTTGTTGTGAAAGGAGTGCTGATTTTGAAGAAAGTTGATTCCGCAAATTTGTGACTTCAGTTTCCATTGCATTTTTGGCCAATCCAAACCGCTCCTAATCAAAAAATTAAAATTAAAATTAAAAATTAACATCACTAAAATCGTTGGTAACTCACTTGAACAGCAATAAGCTCTTCCTTTTTCTTTACTTTGATGCTCTCAATAAACGAATCACTACTTTGCAAAGATGCATTCAGTTCGTGTATTTGCTGTTCCATCTCTGACATTTCTTTTTGAAGCGACAAAATCATTTCGTCTTTTTGTCGCAATTGAAGCCTCAGCGACTGCTCAATTTCTTCAAATTGATTTAACTGGGCTTGCGTTTCGTTGAGGGATTGTTGGAGTTTTGCAATCTTTTCTGCCACCTCAGCTAACCGGGCAGTATTCTCTTTTTGCATGGCGGATTTTGATTCAGTTTCCTTGTCGAGCCGGATTTTCAAGTCTTCGGTCAAATCTTCGAGTCCCTGAATTTCTAAGCTCGCAGATTCGCCTTTCGATACTAGCGTTTGGATTTCTCGTCGCATGTCGAGTTCTGTTTGCCTTTGAAGAGATAGTTCAGTCTCATTGATTTTCAGGTTTTGTGTCAAGTCATTAATCTGTAAAATTTAATTCTCATTATTTTATGTTTATTTTTTGCTGGTCGCTGATTGAGCGAGAACGCAATTGAAAAAAATAAATACCTGAGTGACTAGATCTGACGCTTTCTGCGATAAACTTTGATTCTCCGATTTCTCCGACTTTATTGCAACTTCAAGTGCGGAAATATGTTCAACAAGTTTCTTTTTGGCGGCATTTCCGTCATTAATGTCCTGCCGTAAACGACTCTCAATTTCAGATGCCTTTTGTTGCAGCTTAGAAAAATCAGTCATGGCATCTTCAAGCTCGCACCGTTTCTTGTCGAAGTTTTTGTTTAGAGAATCAAGCTCACCGCAAAGTCTTCGTTCGCGACTCGACGAAACCTCAATCTCCTCCAAATACATTTTCTCCCGCTTCAAAACATCATCAAGCGTTTTGCGTGTGCTTTCAAACCGGTCTTTCACTGTCGCAAGCTCTTGCGCCTCGGTTGATTTGGCCCGGTACAGCTCGTTCGTCTTTTCAAGCTCAAGTCGCGTGCTGTGCAACCCGCGCTCGAGATGCAGGATTTGCATTTCGAGCTTCATTTTGTGGTCGCGTTCGGCCAGAAACTCTTGATCTTTTTCTTTGGCAAAGATGGCGAGCTTTTTCATTTCTTGTTCGCGAAAGCTTAGTTTGTCTGATATCAGCCTTTTCGACGCGCGCATTTCATCGAGCGCTTCTTCAAGGATTTTTGATCGGTCTATTGATGCGCGGAGTACTGAGTCGACCCGCGAAACTAGGATTTCCACGACTTCGCCACTGTCCCTGTCCGAATCCAACAAAAACTCTGTTGCAGAATCGGCTGGAAAACTATTGATTCTTGTAAAAGCCTCATTTTTGTAATTAACATCGCCATTGCTGTTGTTGGTATCGTTATTGGTCGAGGAATAGCTGCTGTGGTGCCGGTTGAGCAGGGCAACAAGAGACCGAATTGTTCTTGCCACACGGGCTTCCTTCTCACGCGCCTCAAGTTTCACTGAGTTCAAGGCATGTTTATACGACGCCTGGAGACGCGAAACATCTGCGCGATGGGCTTGCTGTAGATGAGACAGGTTTGCGAGAAGCGTCGTGTGGGTCGACTCTAGGCTGAGGTACTTGGCGCGCTCTTGTTCAATCAAGGCAAGAAGTGTTTTGTCTGTGGATGTTTGTTGCTGGGCCTAATTTCATTTACATGACTAGTTTTTAATATACAAAAACAAAACAGTATTAAAAAAAAATCTGAATTTACTCGAGTTAATAAACCACGCGATTTCGAACCAGACAATGGCGTGGAACTAGATGAAGGGCGCCAAGAATCAACAAGTTCAATCTGTTTCCGCGCACGACATGAAACACAAACATCGTTCGCCGGCGACATTCCCCCTGATTTATTATTAACCAAAAATCGCGACGATTGTCCAATCAGTGCCGCCAACGAGGCCATTGTGTCTTCGAAAGCATCAGCGGTATTATGCGATTTTGATTTCGATAATTCGTGGTTGTTGCCGTAGCAGTCGTAATAGCCATCATTATCGTTGTTGTTATCGTTATCGTCGATTTCGTGTCCAATACTATCTGCATTTTTGTTCGCGTTGCTGTTTTTTGAATCGCTTGGCTGGGCCGCTTCCTCAACAAACACGTGGCGGCCGTCGCGCGTAACAATCAGCCGGCCTTTCATTGCCGGCGATCTGATCTGATTTCTACTCTGGCTTCTGCCGGTATTATCACCGCTTTCGCCGCGTCGTTGCGTTTGGTGTTGGTTTTTGGTGTTGACTGCGGCGGCGGATTTATTTCGGCTCCCGCTTCGATTTCGACTGCGGCTTCGGCTTCGACTCCGACTTTGGTGACTCGGCACGATTGTCTGTTCTCGCTCAGAGTCGGAATTATCCTTCCTCATTCTAGGCGACCGTGGTGATGGCGATACGGAAAGCGAAAGGGACGATGTCGACGATGAAAATAGTTCACGTTGCCGTGCAAGTTCCGCTAGTCGTCGTGCGCGATGTGTTGGGGATGTCATCTGTTGCCGGTCTCGCTCTCGTTCTTGATTCCGTTGTCTTCCTTCCATTTTTTGAACACAAAAGAACAAATTAAAGAAATCAAATCTCTTCCAAAAAACTTTACGATCAACACAGTAAAAAATGAAAAAAAGAAAAGGAAAATCGTTAGACCTTTCCATCCAGTCTTTACAACTTCTCACCAACCCAGAGCGAAGCATACACTAAAATCACAAAACAAAAAAAATAATTAAAAAGTCAAGAAAAAGTCAGTAAGCAGTTGGAAAAACAAAACAAAATAAAAATACTGAACTATTAACCCGATCAATATAAGGCAAATTCTCGTCGCGAATCTGGCACGGCGAAACCTTGAATCCTTTCTCCTCGAACATCGTGTTATACCACGGATACTTGCCCGCGCTACGCCAATACGCCCGTCCCCCTTTCGCCAATTTCTTGTGCACGGCGCTAATCTCATCGTCAGCATCCTCGTTGCTGAACCAATCAAGGTGGTCCATCAGAATAACCCGCGTCAACTCCCCGTCCGCAACCTCACTTCGGAGCACTTCCACTATCGTACGTGTGTGGATCTTGATCGCGTCTAGGCGCGATGGGTTCTGCTGAAGTGTGTTGAAGCCTTCTTCCGTCAGGTATGATGGCGCGTTTGCAGGTGTGTATTTCAGCATGAGGCACGCGTAGTAAAAGTAGTTGTCGTCGCGGAGCAGTGAGTTCTTAATGATTGGGTCAAGCGTGCTGACAACGTACTCATAGGCCGATCCTGTCGTTTGGATTTTTTTTGGGGGGGGAGGAAAATGGGGTGTGGCATATTGTATTGGAGAGGGAGAATGCGACGTTGAGGTCAGCAAACAGGGTTCCTTAAACAAATGCAAAGGGTGGGAGGTTGAATTCCCACTTGCGCAATGCATTTGTTGACCCCTTTTTTTTTAACAGACCAACAGTGTCACATTTTGTCCGAATAGAAAAGCGGGCACAGATCAGCGTAAGGTTGCCACTCATAAACTGTCACGCACAGAAACCAGGGAGGTTGAAAACCCTGTAACCATCCTAGTACCAATCAGGAAGTTCTTCAGTGCATGGCACCCCCAACCGACAATTGAAGGTTGAACTTCGCGTCAGATTAGAGAATACAACCAGATGAGGACTTAACCCTAGCACCCCAGAGCAAAAAGCGCATGTGGCAGGGGGGACCAACAAAGCCAATGACGACAAAACAAGTGAACTTGAAAAAAAATTAAAAATCAAACACACCTTCTTCAAGCAACATTTGCATTTGCGCTGGTGGGACTCCTAGAGCACCCCATAAGAAGCGATCGTTGTTCAACAGCATAATAAGCCATTTCGACAAAAAGTGTGGACGAACTTCTTTTTCCCAAATGTTCCATTGCTCTTCAAGGTTCTCGGCATGGCACAAACGTTCAATAGCACCAGTCAATCCACGTGCCTTGGCAACAAACTTAAAAATGCGAATGGCTAAACCAGAACATCCTGTCTTGAACAAATTTTTGAAACCGGCTGTTTCCTTCCAGAAATGGTATGCGTATGGTGACAAGTAAGGGGAAAAGTGGGTGTCGACAACATTGGAAAAGTTTGGAATGTAGCCTTCTCCAAAGAGACGCCAAAAGTCCGAATATTGAAGAGAGCAGATACCAGCCAGTTTGAGTTCAAGCATGTTATTTTGGCAAGGGTTGAGATCAACACAGTGTATTCTAAAAATAATAAATGAGCTCATTGTCGTTGTTTTTCAAAAATAAAATTATTCACCTTGCTGGCCCAACTTTGCAGGCGTACTCAAGAGCATTACAACCACCAGAAGTAATAATAAGCATACGATCTTGAGAAGTCAAATCCAAGAATTCCAAATCAACACGTGGGTCTTCCCAAGCAAAGGCATAAATATACGTCGAGAAACGGGGAATGAGGGCTGGATCGAATGGTTGTCTCCATCGCAAACCTTGTCCGTGAACATGGTCGCTGGAAACATGTGGAAGTTTTGGCACGGCAGCAGAAAGAGCATTTGCTTCTTCTTCGTCGGCAATAGAGTCGGTATCGTCCATGTTCTCACCAAGAGCTGGTAAATTGGCGCCGTGCTGTGCGCCAATCCAGACATAGTATGGAATGGCAACACCTGGGAACATTGAACGATTTTTTCCATTGAGAGTTTTGACAGTTTTGAATTTGTGTTCGAGGTAATCACGGCGAGAGTGGTGCAAGTAGATATTGTCGGCATCAAACCAGATGGACCAAAACCAGCGAGAAATCCACGAGAGTTGCCGAGTTGGATCTGATGATCTTTTTGAAGAAACGTAAAAGTCGGCGACACCTAAAAAAGAGCATTTAATCAGATGTGTTATTTTTCGAAAATTTCAGTCATACCAAAGATACCAGTTGGGGATAAAACGTTGACAAGACCGTCAATAATTGGATAAAACTGCTCAATCATAGAAAGCGAGTATGACATTGTCATAAGCGCAATCTCAATATCATCACCATCTTCCTTTGGAATGGTAAACTTGGAAGCGTCCATGCAGACAACAGTTACATTAGTCCAACCCAATCTACGGAATCGTTCTTCGGCAACTTTACACAACGACGGCGTGATGTCAACGAGATACACTTTGTCAAAGTTCCGAATGGGGAAGAAGGAGTTCATCATTTCAATGTTTGCACCAGTGCCACCGCCGACATCAATCCAAGCATAGCGTTTGTTGTTTGTGGCGAGTAGAGACGGCGAGATGGGTGGTGAAGGGAGGACTGATGGATCGGTGACAGATTCGCCAGCTTTTCCAGTTTTGAAATCGTTCGCAAAACGGACTGGATAAAACTGCGCCAACTGAGCAGCGCATAGTTTGAGCATTGTGCTTCTGCCGCGCAAAAGTCTGAATGGCAAGAGAAAAAAAATTAGTGACCGATAGATTTTACAACCAGTTTAAAAAATAAAATAAAAAAAGAGCGCTTACGCCCCCACCTTCTTCTCGTCTCATCATAAATATCCGCTTGACCTTCGTAAAAAGCTTCGAGTCTGTTTTGGTGTTCGGACGAGTCCAAGCCATTTGTTTTTTTCTTGAGGAATGGTTTGATGAAGCAGTTGTAGGCGAAACGCAAATACAGCGAACCGGCAGAGGTACCAAAAACAACGAGGGCAATAGCGGCTGTGGCAACCAGAGCGGCGATCGCAGTGCCGCTCACTTGAATGCGCGAACCTTTCAGCAGCTGAGCCTTGAGTCCGCCCAAAAACGAGCTGCGGGGGACCCAATCGGAGGCAATAAAGGGAATCATGATGGAGAGCTGGAGATTAAACGTTGGAGGATTGTTAAATGATTAATTAGTTAATTGGTTAATTGGTTGAATAGAGTTGATTGACTGAGATCGGCAGCTCCGCTGTGACTCACCACCAAGTAAAAGTAGACGCGCTTGTATTGCAACAGCGAGCGCTTCTTTGTGGCGTGCTTGAGGCGTGCGCCCACGCCAACCTTGACGCCGCCGGCCGTGTGCGCCGAGGGGACTGCGTCGTTGCGCGCCGTGACGCGTTCTGACGTATTCGTATTCTTTTTGCTGAGGGGTTGTGGTGCCATCTCTCTTCAATGTCACGTTCGTCTCGGGTGCAAGTGTCAAAGAAGATGTTGTTCCTTTTTCTCTCTTTTTTTTTGGGTAGCGGCGCGTGTGGCTGCCGATATTTTTGGGTTCTCCAACATTTGGGGAAAAATTTTTGGGGTTCCTTGTTGTTGCCTGTTCAAGTGCTGACAACACTTTCTTTTCCACGTGTTTTGTGGGTTTTGCCCCAACACCCGAACGACTTGCCACCCGTCATATCCACTCACCCAATCCAGCAGTAATCCTCCAACTAATTCCAGCCTCCTTTCCTAATCGCTATAGTAGTAGCCTCTATGGAAAGTCTCGAATTCAGCCATCATTAGTGTGTACATATATATGCTCAAACAGTTACAACAATAACTTTTAATTCCTGTCATCATTATTATCCTAGTTTATTATTGTGTATTATTTGGGCGATGGAAGAATCAATAAAATGAAAACGGTTTACTTTGCCCCATGTTGACTAACCAAAAGTGCACCACATCAACTTTACCTCAAGCCCTGGTACCAATAAATACTGCCCACGTACGGCCTTTACTCGTCACCGAAACGCCAAACAGCAAGTATAAAGTGACAAAAAATTGGAAGATTGCCCAATTTTTTAGAAGCTTGGGCAAAGTCGAGACTCGGCAATGATTTTGAAAATTGATTTGAAAAAATATCAATGCTACCCGCACTCCTTCGCAACTATTTTGGACCGACGGCAGGTGCGGGACAAAAGGCGGTAGAACCGCGCACATCTTCGCGCATGCGCTTTCGCATTTCAAATCCTGATGCTTCGTCGGACGACGGCGATGATGACGACGACGACTACGATGGAGACGATCACGACAACGACGACGCAAGTAGCACTGTGTCGTACGCGGCGCCAGTGTACCGACTACCGCCGCAAGCACTGGTGCGCATCTTTGGGTACCTGGTGGAGGCAGGCCGTTCTGCGAGCGGAGGTGGGTTCAATGGCAGTGACGGCGCCGACGAGGGAAGTGGATATGGATACGGATCCTCGAATGCATCGGCGGCAAAGACCGTGACAAAGACTAGTCTGGTGGCGGTGCTGCTTGCGTGCCGGCCGTGGCTCGAAAGCGGGATTCCGGCGCTGTACGCAAACCCGCCGCTGCACACGGCGCACGCGTTTGCGGGGCTGGTACGGGTGCTCGCGCAGTCGGCGGCACCCGACTCGGCGACGTACTTTGAGTACCACCCGCTGGTGGAGGCGCTGGACATATCGGGTGAGTGACGCACTTTGCTGTTGTGGGTGGCGGTATTAAGCGGCACGTGCAGGCAGCGCGGCCGACGCCGTGGAGATGGGCGACATTGAGACGGTGCTGGGGCTCGCGTCGGGCAGCCTCGTGTCGTTCCGGCTGGCGGGCTGCCTGCACGTGTCGTCCAAGATCATCCAGTCGCTGGCCGACTTTGTGCCGTCGCTGGCGCACCTGGACCTGGCGGGGTGTCCGGTCGGCGACGGCTACATGGGCGACCTGGTGCGCGGCTGCCCCGGCCTGCGCACGCTGGACCTGAGCGGCACCAACGTGACGCTGCGCGCGAGCCTCGAGCTGCTGCTGTGCGGCCTGCGTGCCGTGAAGGCCGCGCGCTTCGAGGGCCTGGGCCAGGGCGACGACACCGACGCCGACACCCAAAACGACTACGTGCGTCCGAACGCGACCCCGACCTCGACGCCACGTTCGCGTCGCTCGTCGTTCGTCCCCTCCGCCACTGTCACCGCCACTGCCAAAACTATTATTTCGAGTGCTCGCGGCCCCACCGCCCTTGCCCTCACCAGCGCCTCCTTCTCTGGCGCGTCTTTGAGTCTTAAGGACATGAAGGTTATTGCTTCGAGGTACCTACTAACTTACTGCAACAATTGTCCTTGTAATTACCTACTGGACTAATATTATTTGCAGGGCTCCAAACATCACCCACTTGTCGTTCCTCGCCTGCGACTCCCTGTCCGACGCCCACATTTCAACATATCTGGACGCCTTGCTTCTATCCAGCAGCAACGTGCCTCCATCGTCTGTTCAAAAACAGCTTCCTCAAGGATACGCTACTCCGCGCCTCGAGTCCCTCGATCTCGACGGTTGCGAAGAACTTACCTCCGTGTCGGTAATCGCTCTTTCCGAAGCTTTTGCCGGCGTGCGCAAACTCGGCCAAGTCTCGGCTCCGCGGCACGACGCCCCCACAAACATGTTGGACCTCCTCGACGGGCGTACAGGCCGTCTTAAGTTCCTGACTGTCAGTTCACTGCGTGTCGTGGGGCTCGGCGGGACCCAGGTTGGCGGTGAGGCTGTTCGGGTGCTTGTTCGCGAGTGTGGGGCGTTAGAGGAGGTGCGGCTGGATCGTTGCGAGATTCTTGTACATACTTATTTGGAGGTTGTTGGTATTGAGTGTTGGATGCAATTGCAGGAGGAAAAGGAGCAGCGAAAACGGCGTCAAAGCTTGATTTTGAGCAAAAAAAATAACAGTGGAGTAGCACGGAAAGAAAGTACACTGAGTATCGGTAGCAACAGTGGTGGTGGTAGTAGTAGACTGCCGGTTCCCGTCAAGAAGCTGGTTGTGAATTCATCAGTTGGTATGGGTATAAATATGACCACGCCACCAGCGTCACCAATGTATGGTACAAGTGCACTACTGACTGGAGGAAAGCGAGGAATGCCTGAAGGCTGGCTTCGGTTAATCGGTGAAGCTGCGTTGAAAAAGGTGTCTGATTATGAGGGGTCATTTTAAAAAATAAAAATTGAAAAAAATAAAATAAAAAATGAGCATCAAAGCACATATTCAACAACTTGCGGACACGCACCAGTGGCACAGTTTGGTTGAGTATCTCGAGGTAAACACACAATCCCTTCCATCCATTTCGTTTCATCAACACGTGAAAACACATCTACTCGCTTGATCGTGAAGTTTTCTTATTATTGCATAATAACAGGAAGTTGAGTTTGGTGAATTCGTACTGGCGCCGCCGCCGCAACACCCACTTGCTACAACAGCTGAGAGCCTGACAGTCAATGCGAATGCGACAGCAAAACCAACCACACCTGTAACTGCAACTGATTCCGACACAAATATTGACATTCAGATTGATGAAACGAATACTCCAATCACCAACGCCATCACCGTTTCTTTTGATGCTTCGAATGATGCTGAGATTGTCGGGTATGATGCGCGTGTGTATTCGTTGCTTCTTGCCACCTATCTGTTGACGGACGCGATTCCGGAGGCGCGGTTATTGCATCGCCGTGCTCCATTACATGTTTCTTTGTTATCTTGGGAATATGAGATTTTGAGAGAGGTGCGTTATTTTGTTTTACGT